>CAJUYH010004751.1:0-25826 GCA_910591685.1 Galerucella tenella | reverse complement strand
TTAGATTATGGCCCGGTCTTTTCAAGTAGGAATAAAATGGCCAATAACTAACTGGAAAATAAATTTATTAGGAAGTCTTATTCGACAAATAAAGTGTAAATGTATATCAAACTGTCTCCAATCATTGATTAATTATTCGGTGAATTATTATGACAAAAATAATTATTTCAACGTTGGCTGCAATGAAATTAAAATAACTAACTTCATAATATGTGTAGAGAAAAATAGTTTCATGGAAAATGTGTATATAATAGAAAGTGATAAACAATTGTTATGTGTCGCGGACGCCTTGTAAGTTGCAAAATAAATTTTTGGTTGGCTGTCATCTGCTTGACAGCACTGAAATCAGGATTGCATGTAAATATTTAAATAATTGCTGAAGTTGTGCATTCTGTAACCTTACGATATAGATGAAAAAGGTTATTTTTTAGACGAAACGCAAAAGAAGTTGTAGTTGAAGAAAATCAATCAAAGATCAAAACTACCGAAGTTATTCCATCCCAGGTAACCAAACTGTAGAAAATGACGTCAAAAAGACCGCTATTTTTGGACATTATTGGTCTGGTACGTCTAATGACCATACATTGGCGTCATATAGACGTCACAATTTATGACGTCATATAGGCCTAAATTGTAGACGTCTTATAGACGTCTAAACATGGACTTTTCTATCATTCCCAAAGGTCCAATGAAAGTCTAACTAAATACCGGGTCGATGTCTAATTGACTAGTAAAAATGACGTCACCGTGACGTCTAAAACTCGTCGGATTATGGTCTATCTAAGGACCACACTGACGTTAGAAAGACGTCATACAGCTGTGACTTACTTACGTCTGTTAGACGTCATTTTCTAACGTCAGTAGACGTCTTTTAGCCCAATATGATGCTGTCGTTTAGACGTCATATAGACGACAGTGGTTACCTGGGATCATACATTCCAAACTTAGGGGTTCCTGTTATTCCTAATTCTTTATCATCCTATTTTTCAAATTGGTCAATACGTTCTCTAACGGTATTTGGGTGACGATCTGGGTTTACAAAATCTACAATTTCTTTTATCTCTTGATCTTCGAGTTCCTCGAAATCATTGAAAATATCCAATTCAAAATAAATGTGAAAGTTTTTATTTAAACTAGGTTAGAATCGCCAACACTTTGCAAAGAGAAGAACTCAATTCGTATAGTTAATCGGCATCAGTCGGTTGTTATTCACAACCCGAACCATTTTATTCCGAACTTATACCTCCTAATAACTTAACCAAAGAATACACCAACTTAACAAGAAGCGAAGCCCGACGCAATTTCTTTGATGTTTTGGTAACAAAAGTTTATAACCTTGAGAGACCGACGTTGACAGATAACTTAGTAAATACACTGAGAAAATGATCAAATTTTCGAATATCGGCGATATAATTGGATGCTATTATAAAAATGGCTCCTTTCAGACATGCGCATATTAAAAAAAGGATCGGAAGCTTCGCTTCTTGTTAAGCTGGTGTATTCTTTGACTTAACTGTAGAATAATGCTATATATTCTGCGAATATAAATTATCCAATAATGGAAAGACGAATCTGGTGCTTATTTGATGAATATATATTATTTACAACTTTATTCAGAATTGGAAAGACCGAGCCTTAGTACTATTTTTTTTTGCTTGAGGATGCAAAATACCGGAAAATTGCTTCCTATTATTCATATTATCCATTTGAAATGGGTCACAAAACTGACATTTGAATGAAAACTTTGCTGGTGAAAGACTTTTTAGAATCGCTGAAAACTAAATACATATCCTTTTTTCTCCCGTCAGAATTGCGTATGTCTTATTCATCTCACGGATTTTATTTGGAAGTTATGATTGAACGCAATAAAAGAAAACAAAAACGGTGAGTATGTCTTTGTTCAATCGTATGACCCGCATGGTGAGACTGCATTTGACTATAGTTATTATTTATAACAATTTTTATAATTCACACCTCTATAATATTATACAATATGTCCCCCCAAGCTGGAATCATATATGGAAAACTTTTTTTTATTATAAATTTCAGAAAAAAAAGTTATTCTCCATATAAAAAGTTCTGCATAATCTAAAACCTAGAATAAAGTCATCAAATATCAAATTTTTCAGTCGTATACGAGGTTTGCCAAAAAATATGAGTTTTACCCAAGAGTAAAGTGTATCTTTAAATTGGACAACATCGAAAATTGGTACTAAAAAAAGTTGGATATGTCGAAGCATTAGTATGAGTAAATATTAAATTCGTTTTTTCCTAACATTAATATGATGTTAATTTTATAACTTGGTGTTTGAATGTATTTCATTATTTGCAAAATAAATGAATATGCACTTATTCCGCGTTTCAAATGCAAAGTTCTGTATCTGTAGAGTAGGGAGGGTGAGTGTGTAGGCTCACAGCACTTAGGCCACATGTGATCCATTGTACATCCTCCCGAGGAGTTGTCCTCCTAGGTCATTGTCCATCCTGTCCTTCTCAGGAAGGTGGACAGGTCACTGGGAGACATCTCCTTCATATCGGCAGGTGTAGGCCAAGACTCACCGAACACACACTCTCTTATTGACGATAATTCCGGACACTCGCATAAGACATGCTGACAGTTTCATCTTCCTGTTCACACATCCTGCATAGAGGTGTGTCCACTAGCCCCATAGTATGGAGGTGTTTCCTTAGTTGACAGTGGCCAGTCAGAAATCCTACTGTTGAACGTAGATTTTTCCTGGTCATCGCCAAATATTTCTTCGGCGCCAGCTTCCGAGGGTCGCCCAGGGTGATCCTGGCAAAACTGCATCCTTTGATTCCATCCCATCTCTTGAGGGATTGAGCATGGGTGTAACGTTTGACTAGTTCCGCAATTGTCGAAGTCGTTAGGCCGTAGGTGTCACTGGGTCCTAGAAATCCTTCTTTCATTTTTGAACCATCTGTATATATGCGCAAATGCAAAGTTATTGAATAACATGGAAAATCTAGAAGATGATCATGTGTTTCGTAATCACAAGAGATAAAATGTCCATTTAAAATGGAAATTTAGTAATGAATAAAATAATCTGAAGTTTCAATTTATATGAATGTAATTACATATTTAAACGTAGTTTTAAATTCTGACCAACTTTTTTCAGTAACATTTTTCGATATTGTCAATTTTAAAGGTACTTAACTCGTGAGTAAAACTAATATTTTCTGAAAAAAACTCGTATACAAATAAAAAATTTGATATTTGATGACTATATTCCAAGTATTATTTAATGAGGAATAAATTTTCTTCCTAAAATTAATAATATAGTAGTTTGTGCAACTAGTTTGGATATGATGGCCATATCGATATAGACAATCCACACGGGTCGAACAGTATATGTTTTCTACGACCCACTTAAGTAGAAATCTAGAAAATAAACATTTCAATGAACTGTAATATAACTTCAAATTAAAAATTCTCAACAATTTGATTCATAATTTCACCAATCCAAGTTTCTGTTTCCAATTATTTTTTGTGGTAAGCGTACAGTTCTTGGATGTACAATTTGTATAATGCTACGGTTTCCTTATTTTGTAAGGAGATGTCGCCAGTCGGACTTATCAACATCGATAAAATAATTATTTAAAACTAAAATTAACAATTGAAAAAAGAATACTTCTCCGGCGATTGTAACCTGGTCTATCTCGTGAGAGTCTGGTATGATTACCACTCGACCAGCGAGGAATAAACTGATTGTTTATCTATAACGTCAGATGTATTACATAATTCTATCAAATCTGACGTCCCCTTGAATATTCATTTTATTCCAGAACTTGTTGTTAATTTGTACGGATTATTTTATTCAAGTTTATTTTTGTAAATGAATATTCTTAATCCAATGCTTCTAGGAGAGACTTTATTTGACAAGTTATTTTGACGTTTCTTTTGAATTGAAAAAAAGATTAGTGACGGGTACTAAACGCGAATGCTGATTGGTGGATTTTATATACGTTCTAGGATTTATATGAAATCATATCCGTTCAGTTAACAGATATGGCCTACATTTCCATTCTGTAAACTGTGCAGGAAATGGACAACTACAGGTAGATGCTTGAAATATTCAGCAGAATATTCATTATTATATATAAAGGTACGGTACCCTTCGTGCGGGAGTCCGACTGGCAACATCTACTTATATCAGCATCGCATATTTAGAAAATGAAACCGTAACATTATACAAATTGTACATTTAAGAACTGTACGTTTATCACAAAAAAATTGTGGAGACATAAAATTGAATTGGTACGATTATGAATAAAATTGTTGAAAATTATTAATTTCAAGTTATATTTATTTTACAGTTTATTCAAATGTTTATTTTCTAGATTTTTCCTTAAATGGTTCGTAGAAAAAATATACTGTTCGACTCGTGTGGATTGTCCATATCGCACTCTAACGATTGAGCACTCCGCCTAGGGCGTCCTGCTCAAACTTCGTCCTCGTGCGATATGGCCATCATATCCAAACTACTTGCACAAACTACTATTGTGCAACTAGTGTGAATATGGATAATCCACACCAGTCGAACAGTATATTTTTTCTACGACCACTTAGGAAAAAATCTAGAAAATAAACATTTTAATCAACTGTGATATAACTTAAAATTAAAAATTTTATTCATAATTTTACCAATTATGTATGTATGTATGTAAGTCCACAATTTTTTTGTGGTAAACGTACAGTTCTCAAATGTACAATTTGTATAATGCAACGGTTTCCCTTTTTGAAATAGGTATGCGATACTGTTATACCAAAGTAGATGTTGGCAGTCGGACTCCTACACGAAGGGTACCGGACCATTATCAATAATAATGAATATTCTGCCAAATATTTCAAGCGTCTACCTGATGTCGTTATCAATATCGAGCAGAATAATTATTTAAAAATAAAATAAACAATTAAAAAAAAATTATTCGCGGGGGATTGAACCCTTGTCTATCGCGCGAGTCTGGTATACTCACCACTCAACCACCGAGGAATATGTCAATTGTTTATTAATAACGTCAGATGTATTACATAATTCTATAAAATTTGACGTCCCCGCATTTTATTCTGTTCTTAGTATTTGTTGTTAATTTGTATGGATTATTTTATTAGGTTTATTTTTGTAAATGAATATTCTTGATCCAGTGCTTCTAGGAGAGACTATTTTTGACAAGTTATTTTGACGTTTCTCTCAAATTGAAATAAGATGAGTGACGGGTACTGCACGCGAAGGCTGATTGGTGGATTTCATATACGTTCTAGGATGAATATGAAATCATATCCGTTCAGTTAACCGATATGGCCTACATTTCCATTCTGTAAACTGTGCGCAAAATGAATAATATACATGTAGGTGTAGAAAAAAAAGTTTCCCATAATGTGATTCCAGCTTGGGGGGACATATTGTATATAACAGCTTTATAGGTCATGGAGGCTTAAGGCTTGATTGGCTCCATTATCTCTGATTATTCGCCACCTCTTCCCATCTGCGTATGCTCAGCAGCTCTAGGTAATTTTCTACTGCTTCTATCCACTCTCTTTTTTTGATCTTCCCCTCATGCTTTCACATCCAGCTCCTCTCCCAAGTACCTCTTTTGTTGCTCTGCTATTTGCAAGTCTCTCTATGTGCCCTAAGTATCTCATACGTCGCGACCTCACTACTGCCGATATCGGAGGGATTTCATCTAATTCCATGAGCTCCTCATTTGTTCTTTTGATCCAGATATCTTCTACTTTTCTTCTCCCATAATATATTATTCCGAGTATCTTCTTTTTTAACCATTATCCACAGCTCTGCTCCATATAAGACTGTCGGTGTTATAATCGTTTGATAGATTCTTTTTTTTTCAAACCGTTTTCGATTTAAATGTCTTCAATAGTGCTTCTGCGCTCCTGTTTCCTTCCGTTATTCTTGTAATAATTTCTTCTGACATATTGATATCAATTCTTGGGTAGCTTATTTCGTTTGTATTCTCAATAGTGTACTCTTCATTGTTTAAAATACTCCGGAAAGTCAGTACTCTATCCAGTTGCTCATTACCTGTTCTCATTACGTTTTATGTTCATATAACTGGAGACCTTTTTTCCTCGGACCATTTTTCAGACGTCTTTAAACTTCGATCAGCTCCTTCCTAGACCTTCCTATTATCACTAAGTCGTCAGCATAGGCTGGACATTGATGTTTGTGACTATATATTGTTCCTTTTGTGTGAATATTGCTCACTCTCAATATGTCTTCTCTTCTGAAGTAGTTCACACCACTGGTGATGCAAATATTGTAATTATCAGAAGGAAGTTTAAAAATTAAAAAAAAGTGTATACACTGGTGCTTAGTGAGGTTTTACCTATCTACCTAATAGTTAGGATATAAAACTAACTTTTGCATGTATATCGGATAAAATGTTATTTAATTGAACCCTTTGAAATTCTTCACAATTTTCAATTCCCCAATTCCAACGCGTTCCTATATTTCCAAGTTAAGAACTCAGGTGTTTTCATTAATGGTGGAATTAGGTTCGAGGGACGGCCGAAAAGTAATTACGTAACAGTACAAACAGCGACAATTCCGTTGTGTGCCCACAAATCTCCTAGGACTAGGGTAGTCGGACTACGTTTCCGCCATTTCACACTGGGTCAATTAGTAAATAGATCTGGTTATCTGCGTGGGCGGAGGCTATTTCTCAAAAATAATTCATAAATACGAGAAACACACAGTTTAAATATCCGTATTTTGAATGTTTTTATTTGAATGTTCATTTTTAAAGAGTCAATACATATTACTTATCTAAATAAAGTTTATGAGGTTACAGGGTTATGGTTTCAGGATAGATTTCACAACCTTTTCAGCTGCTGGTCAAAATCAACCACAATGTGAATAAAACGAACGTTTAGGTCATTGATATTTCTATTTTGAAGCACTCTTATAACATTTTATGAGGAAAATAATTACAATATGCTTGCAAACTTCAATTATTATTGAAAAAACCAACATATTTGAATGAATTCTCTTGATGTTGAACTAAACGTCAATTTGTTCAAGTCTGATGTATATTTAGTCGTTTTTATACGAATACAAGCATCTGAAGTTTTGGTAGTTGATCTGTTCCTGTTCTTGCTTGGAGTAGATTCTCTTCGTGGAAATATTTGCCGACATTTTTGAGATGAACTGGATGTGGAAGAAATGGCAAAGTCATTTTTGGTGTCCACCATTACTCTGTACCGTGCGGCTCATGTTCGGGCGAAGACGTAATGAACAAAGCATTTATTTTCAACTTAGAAGATTGCAAAGTAGTACTTGAAACTATTAGAAGGTTGAACGCATTGCTGAAGGTAAGCGGTGGAAGAAAACATAATATATACAATGAAATAACAAAGAAAATGTCACTTAATTGACAGGATTGAGGATGGGTATGCGTTTTAAAACGTCTGGAAGACAGTGCGAGAAAAAATGGTCTCCGGTTGAATGACATATAACAAAATCCATAATAATGAAAACAGATAAAGAACAACTAGATAGAGATCTGACTTTGCGAAGTATTCTAGACAATAAAAAGTACAATATTAAGAATACAAACGAAATAAGCTACATTGAAATGTATATTAATAATAGAGATTATAAATTAGAAGGAATTAATACAAGAATAACATAAACAGGAGCGCAGGAGCACTATTGAAGACATATAAATCGAAAATGATATCAAGAAAAACAAACAAAAATGTATGGAAGGATCATAAGACTGACATAATAAATAAGAAGAGAAATTAACTAGAAATATGGGAGAGAAGAAAACTAAAATTGTATGGAAGCATTTCAATGTCAACGGTAGTAAGGTCGCAACGTATAAGATATTTAGTCCAAATAGAGAAACTTGAAAATAACAGAGCAGCCAAAAGAAGTACTTAAAATAGGAACTGGATATGAAAGAAAGAGGAAATACCAGAAGAGGTGTAGATAGAAGCAGTAGAAAAGAACCAAGAGCAGATAGGAAGAGATGAATGAAAGAGAATTGGGAAAATACCTTCAGGCTTTCATGGCCTGTAGAGCTGATATTCAGCGTGCGTGCTGAATTGACAATTGATTAAGTATGAAAATTGACTGTAGCAAACCGTCAGTTTTGAACACTAAAATTATTGCCGCAATGTGTTGGTTCCCATACATTTCAACAGCTTCCAGAAAAAAATGTTTGCCGTAGTTGCGGCATAAGTTAAAGACTCAAATTTTTAATCTTCCTTTATACTAAACCGTGGCGGATTTGTGTCTCGTCGAGAATTTTATTTCGGGGAAAATAGTTATAAATTAAAACCCTCATATTTGTAGACCGTAAAAATGTCACCAACCTCCTTATGGGAGGTACTAAATTTTCATTCCCTTAATAATTTAGACAGTAGCGCAAACGATTTAGTCGTCGTCTTTACTGAAATTAAAACTCGGTATCATCTCAGCTTCTTCTTCTTCGTAGCATTCAGTTATTTGACGTTAACTAGTTTCAGCAATGAAAAAATATCTGAGAAAACTTTTCAATGGACGTACTGTTAATGTTTGTATGAGGGAGCATCAACGAAACGAGGATAAAGTTTAAGATTTCTCGGTAAATAATGTGGTTTTGAGAATAATAATTGGCGGAAATTGTCGAGATGGTGTTTAAAGTTACCTAAACAAAATGTTAATGATTCAAACGAAGCAAAATTTCCAATGTCAACAGCAGCCTCCAACGCTTTCCGACTCAACCCCTTAAATATATGCAGATCATTTACTTGGGGAAAATGTACAAAACATGCTTGTATAGAGCACAATAGGTGCCGAGGGTCACTGATACCCAATTTCACCAACCATTTTCTAAAGTTAGGTAATACCTAAATCAGATTTTGGAGTGACAAAATAGAATTTACGTTTTACCATGCGCTAAGAAACGTCTAAACATGAAAAAAAATACCCAATGTTGTCACTCTCAAGTAATTCTTAGCGCGTGGTAAAACGAAAATTTCACTTTGCAATTCCACTGATTTAGGTATTACCAACCTAGCTTAAGGAAATGGTTGGTGGAATTGGGCATGAGATTCACAATGACTCAATGCCTCAAGAGTGAACTATGACTTGTCATGTCTTCCTAATTCCTAACAAAGTTAATTGGGTATTTCGTGACGATAAACTAGAGCAAATAGCCTCTGGTACAAATGGTTCAAAAATATCTCTGGTGGAGACCAAGGACAGAAGATTTCCTGAGCAAACATTGAATACCTACTTGAACAGGGAGAAGAATTTTAAACTTGAACCAGAATTGGTTCATTTAAAGATATTCAAAGATACATCCCTAGACTAATGTATCCAAACCAAATAAACTAGAATATTATGACATTCGTGGTATTCCTTTGGAATGGTTCGACACTTACCTTGAATGTGAAAAACAACTGGCACGAGTGAATGGTAGAGTTTCGAAAAATTGACCAGTTAGCAGTGGTGTGCCACAAGCTTCAGTTTTAGGTTCACGTCATCAAATCTTATCTAATATTTCTTCATGTTGTCCGATAGGGATACTGTCATCTGAATCATCATATGATTATGAGACCTGGACAATCAGAAGATCTTAGGCTGGATTGTGATCAAGTAGAGCATATACTTTGTGGACTGCCATGCTTTGCCGCCTCCAATTAGATAGTACAATCAATAGCCTTCTTGGTGTGCGGCATCGTTTGTGACGTATATCCGGGTTTTCGGTATGTCGTTTATTTCATATTATATGCTATTTTGACATATAGCTAACCTTGAGTTTGATAGATAAAATCATCATGATCGTATCGACCAGATTCAAAGAGGCTATGAAATTAAGAATTACCAGCTTCTTTTTATAACTGAAAATACTTAAGAGCTTTCATAATGCCAATGTTTTTCTGTGTATCTAGGAATATTTTTGTATTATTCAAATAAATATAACAATAAGATTAATATTCACTTTTCATAAATAATAATTGACTGCAAACAACAAAGTACAGACCTGACGAGAACTGTCAGAGTCAGAGGGACATTTTAGAAAGACCGTTATTAAATAGCGCTACATAAATTTATACCGCACTGTATGCGGTATTGCGATTGGCAATATCTCTCTAATTAATAAATTATTGTGATATTTTGATTAGGATTAATCACAGAACTGCCTTTTTCCATGTCTTCCAACGTAATGTGTTGGAGGGGCATCAGACACTTTTGGCTTGTCATAGGTTTTTACACGTATCCGTATCAGTATTGGAGTTACGTTGACGTAAAAAAATTGTCAAGAAAACCTTTTCAACAGAATATGTATTGCTCCGTTCTGTTTTTGATTGTATAACACCGAAGTTTTTTTA
This sequence comes from Galerucella tenella, assembly GCA_910591685.1. Lineage (NCBI taxonomy): Eukaryota > Metazoa > Arthropoda > Insecta > Coleoptera > Chrysomelidae > Galerucella > Galerucella tenella. Next base: position 15,466 of record CAJUYH010004751.1, on the reverse strand, counting down.
TTTTACATTTTTATATTTTTGTAAAACGTAATATTAAATAATTCATTGCTGCTAGACGAGAAAGATAATGCAATATAGCACTAATAGCTCGGAGTACTGACTTTGGTCGGGATACGGATACGTTTAAGTATACGGAGTAGGGTACGTAACAATACGTTCAACGCATCGTATCGGCTGAGGCGTAACGGGTCTACACATGCGCAGTTCGTTACGGATACGGATACGTGAGAAATTAACAATCGATGACGCTAACTAAGATGGTTATAATATAATCTCTATATCCGATTATATTCAACAATACCGTCATGATGGAAAAAAAATTTTTGGTGTAGATATAAATAGTATATAGTGATCCATAATGGAATTTCGGAGTCGCAGTGGAGGGACTAAAAAACTCACCCTCCACAAACCTAACCTAACATGATGCAAATTTCAGAGTTAATTTAGAAAAATGATACCTACGGATTAATTTTCCGCGTATTTCCTATAAAACGTTCAAACTATCCAAAAAACAGATAGTCGGTTTGTAAAAGCATCAAATAAAGGTTTCGTTACTCTGCGTGTGACTTCAAAAGGATTTTAGTAGCACGAAATTCCAATTTTCAATTCTCCAAGCACCATGTTGGACTTTGTACGTATATATAAAGTCGAACACACATACAATGAATGGTTGGAGAGTTGGAGATAACACGTCCCAATGTTATTGGAGGCACGCCCACGAAAATGTCAACGGATATTCCGAATTCCCGCAGGCCGGTTGAAAATGCAACGAATGTTTCATGGAAAAAAGGCTATTTCAAGGGAAAAAGTATGAAGCTATAGATTGAACATTATAAAATGGAGAAAATAAACACCAAGCATATTTCGAAGAGACGGAAACTCATTAAGAAGTGTATATTCAGTTCGAATTAGTTTTCTTAATAACCTTAACAAGGGTCAAAAAGTAATCATAAAGTTTGTGTTTGCGAATCGAAATTGTTTTGTTCGAAGTTCAAATTTAGTGGAGATACCCACTCTTTTTCGGAAGGAAGATCAAACAAGCTGTTTAATTTTACAAACAGAATGCAATTAGTTCTCATGATATCCCATCGTGGATGAGAAACGTATACTTTACTGACCAAGATATTGCATTTTATAATTATTTCCACCGTTTTATTGAAACTCTTTTGAAGATGGCGTTATTACCTAGATCTTGATGATTAGATTAGATCAGGATTGGAGTGGCTCTTTGTCCTATCACACTGCGACCTTTGCAGATATATTGTGGTCCTCCCTATATTTAAAGCTCGAATCTAGTTTTATTTTTCTTATTAGACATATTAGCGTGGATACCGCCTACCTTGCGTAGCTTTCTGCCCCCGGTTTTTCTTCTCCGAATATGTGAAACTGCACCTTTGCTAGGCCTTTGCAGTCACAGATTAGGTATAGGCTCCGCGGTTTCGTCTTCTTCCTACATAGACTGTCATCCTCGTCGTTTCTCGACTTTGACATAGTAAGTCGTATGACAGTTCGGCCGAAGGGCTTCCAAGGATTAATTTAGCGTGCCTTTGTCCTGAGATTTCATACCATCAGCGCAACGCCTGGACTAGTATTCTCGAATAAGTGAAGTGAATACTGATGTGAACGTGTGATGTGAACGGTCTCTTCATGTTTTGACAAAAAAAAAAACGTATTCTCCAGTCCTCCACCGATGAAAGTAAAATTTACTGTATTTTGACAGTTTACAAAGCAAACGCCGAATGTTACTTTTAAACAAAGAAGAAGAAATTACCTAACCCCAAAAAAATAAGATCTAAGTTTTTGTCACATTATAACACACATGCGCATGTTTCACCAGTTCCTTTCACATTACACATCGCTTGCTGTTCATCAAGTGAAGAGTGATGTGAAAGATCCTTGCATCAAAAATACGAAACTGTCAAGTTTTCACGTGATGTGATCGTTCATCAGCTCGTGAATCGTGGTCCTGGTTGTTTATCTATTTGTGAATGCTCTCCTGAGTTAGGCATTTAGCAATTCCACAGGAAGGTTCTGGCCCTATTATGGCCTCCGTTGCTCCCTGCTTGGATGTTATTGATAAAATTTGTTATTTTGTATCTGGTATTACATGTCTAATATGGTTTATTTTCGATGAAAATCCGATGAGGTTGCGAAACAAAGTTTTTTGTACCTCTATACTATAAGTTGTTAATTAGATACCAATTTTTAGTTTCATAATAATACTCATTATAACACTGGTTTTCATCATGAAACTGAAAAATTTACCAATAGAAATCTAGATTTTCAAATACCCAAGTAGGCAGACCCAATATTTTCTGTAGAATGTTTTGACAGTTTCTAAGAGATTCGTGTGTTTAATGACAGTTTATATCTTTTGCGTCAGTTTTTAGAAGAAATCTCAAGCAGCAAACTAAAATAGTTGGGTATTTTCCTAACAAGTGCGGAAAGTGATACTTTCCAGTTGACCCGAACGACGCGAAGCGGAGTTCGGGCAAGCGGTCAAGGGCGGGAAAGACACTATACGCATAAGTTGGGAACATTATTTTTTCTACGACCGTATATACAAAAAAAAGTATACAACCCATTTTTCAAAAGTTATTTCATTTCAACATACATATACAAAACTTTAACCATAAACCATTATTATTATTATAAATTATTATTATGAATATTACTATTAAAAACACAATTTGTTGCATTCGGTAAATTACTTTAAATTGCCGGTCCAGTGGAGTTATTTGGTGTTAACTGCTAAGTAGATGACGTCGAGGAGGATGGCATCGGTTGCAGGTCACATAAAGATGACGATGAAGGTGACGGCAACGCTGCCGTACAAAGCATAACCCCCGTATTTGCAAAACAAGAAAAATGGCGTACAATAACAATTAAACTTCACCTAATGGCCTTAAATTATAGAACCTGTATTACAGTACAAGAAATGGACGAGTAAATTCATTTTTTCATGTGAAACCCTTCATATGTTATCACTTTCATAAAATAAAAACCCATACGGTGAATATCGTTATGAAAAATGAGGCCTTATACTATAAGGACAATACCGGTATTTTGATAATACGGTGATTTCAGCTATATTAATTGGGATATGGACTAGGTGAGAAGGCAGAAATGACCAATTTTTTGCAATCCAATTACAGTAAAGCAGCTATGCAGTTTTATTTTGATATTATACACAAATAAGCGGCAATAATACCTAATAATCAAGTTTAAATAGAAACATCTTAACATTGTTTTATATTAAAACATTTTTTTCAGGTACTTCCAGCTAAAACTGTTCTATATTTTCTGGTATTATATCACCAAGATTTTTTAGGATGTTTTCCATTTTACTTTTTCCAAACCTGTTAGGTTGTGATTTGGTTAGGTTAGGTTGTGATGGGTCTGTCCAAAATATATTTTTTCTTGCAAAAAATCGAGTTCTCTCCAACTATCATTATTATTTCTTCCAAAATATAACTCATACTCATTACGTTTAATTGATTTTTCAGTAATTTTAGAAATGTACAGTTTTGGAGTTTCTTTCTTAACTTTAGCTACAGAAGGCACATTTTTTCAATTTTCATTTTTTCAACATTGACCCTTCTTTCTGACTAGATATTATTGGCATACTAAGACAATTAGACAATTCGAAAGAAACACGTATGAACACGCCCGAAATATTGTAGACGCTACGCGTAATACCCGTATTTGAATTTTACGAAAGAAAATCTACGTATATGATTGCAATTACGTGTTTATCCTATGGTACCTAAAACAAAAATACGTGAATTTTTCTTAGCATCGAAGGTATTTTTTGCAAATACGGGTAAAAAAAGGATCGTTTTTTAGCGTTTTTGAGCAAAATATAAAAAAAATCCAAGTTTTTAATATTTTTATTAAACCAGACACAATATCTCATTATTCGCTTTTTTTTTCAAATACGGGGGTTTAGCTTTGGACGGCAGAACGGTTTTAAGTCATTTGTAGGTGAAATAATTTTATTTAATATATCTTTCTTATATAAACTATATAAACCCGGGTGGTTTGATAGTTGTTTTATGACACTACAGAGTTATATCAAAATATCTTGATTATTTTATATTTTCAAAAAATTAAAAATGCAACAAAAAGCTAGAAAAGATGTACCTAGATTTTATTTGATGGACTATTTCGTAAATATTTATTCACCTGTTGTAACAATAGCTATAACTTCCGAAGTGAAAAACTATCTAATAAGATCGAAATTTGCATAATTTTACTTGTGTAAGTGACACTTTCAAAACTAAAATGCGTGCGGGAAAGTGGGTTAAAACTCACGGTCGTAGAAAAATACTTAATGACCAAGGTAAATTACATATTTAAACTCATTAATTCTTGTTTACAATAGTTTATCACTAATTTTTTATAAAAGTTACATACCTGTATACATACACTTTATGCCATTAGTTCAGCAATGTGGTCTCGTAGCACAGTGAGGAAAGGTGCCGCATAAGGTTGTTCCCGATCTGTACATGCCGGGTTCGAGTTCAGGGTAATAAATTTTTTTATATTTTTTTAAATCAAATTCCTTCGTAGAGAAAATAGTGTATGAAACTCTCATGTAATGGTTATTATCAATACGCTCGCATTAACTTCGCCTTTGGCTCGTTTGGTATCCCGGTTAATGCTTGTGTAATGATAGCCATTAAGACACGAGCATGTTGTAGGATACGAAACGAGCCGCAGGCGAGTTTCGTATATAATATGCGAGTGTATTAATGGCCATTACATGGGATTGCATACAATATTTTTTCTACTCCGATTAATGAGAACTATTTAATTAATAATTATCATTTATTATAAAAAAAAAGAACAGGAAATATAGTTACTTTTGAAAATCAACATTATTTGAAAGCTGTTAAATTAAGTGTCACTTAATAGGTATGTTCGCCTGCAATAAAAGTGTAGCACTGAGCTATATAATTTTGAGAAATATCTGTAAAAAATGCGTGTAAAATTGCTAAATTTGGGACTATCTATGTATATTGCATTTGTAAACTGCAAGAAGCATTAAAACATAATTAAAATAAATAAAATCGTATAGCTCAGTGCTACACTATTATTGCAGGAAACAGACCTGATATAATTAATTTCAGAAATGTCAACCAGGTATCCATGGCTATATTAAATATCGTGCGAATGTCGCATTGCTATTGGCTTAAAAATCTGTAACATAATGAAAATTTGTATTATAATGAATATCCTTATGATACATATTTTAGTATTTTAATAAGTATATTATAAAACAGGAGTAGAAAAATATACTCTTGTAATGTTGCCAGTATGTAGATTTTTTCACCATTCCAAGGAAGCTGGAAATGTGACAGTTCTAGTTTTTTATTCTCCTGTACTTTGTAAAGCATCAATCAAATGTGTTCATTTATAACTAAAGGGCTTGTATAAGTCTCAGCTTTATTTAATATGTTTTTTTCTTTCCACTTTGAGAAAACCAGAAATATAAATCTTGTGGTTTTACTTTTTTAAAAACCTGTGCCTCGTATTGCATGATTTGGAGGTGTTTATTTACAAATAAAAGGGTTTATTCAATGTAACATTTATTTATGTGAAAAGCCTGGATAAGATGTCAGAGAAGGTAACCAAGCATTCTATATAAAACTTTATCAAGTTTAATTAACTTAACCTCGAATGTAAAACTTTCAATCTTCCACGCTAAATATATATAGTTAAAATAATACCCTTCTTGGTGTGCGTCATCGATTGTGACGTATATCCGGGTTTTCTTCATGTCGTTTATTTTATTCGCTATTTTGACATATAGCTAACCTTAAATTTGATAAATTAGATCATCAGGATTGTATTTAGCCAAATTCGAAAATAATTACCAGCTTCTTTTTCTAACTGAAAATACTTGAGAACTTTCAAAATACTGATGTTTTGCCGTGTATTCATGCATATTTTTGTATTATTCATATAAATGAAACAAAAAGATTAATATTCACTTTTCATAAATAATAATTGACCGTAAACAACAGAGTACAGACCTGTCAAGAACTGTCAGTGTGACAGTAGAAAAAGACGTAAGACTTAGGGCGAGTTGTACCAAACACCTGAACTCGGTTTAATGATGACTGATGTTTAGACTGATGTAATTGTTGATAATAAATACAATAATCAGCCACAGTCTAAACATCAGTTATCATTAAACCGAGTTTAGGTGTTTGGTACAACTCGCCCTTATATTGCCGCTACGAAAGTAACGCCTTCATGGTATTTTAAACTCTCGATTGATAGGTTGAGCTTGAGCGTAATCTAAACATCAACCAATCAAATTTTTGTTAGTCAAAGATTAGGGTTAACATTTGTAATAAATTTGAACGGTTCATTATTGTGATATTTTGATTACGATTAATCACAGACTTGCCTTTTTTTCCATTTTTTTCTACGTAATGTGTTAGAAAGACATTTACAATCGATGACGCACACCAAGAAGGGTATTATTTCAACTATAACAATAATATTAATAATTGGGAAAAGTAGAATTCGATAGATGGAGCTCTAAAATGTCAACGTCATCTTAGCAACGAGTAAAACAAATCAGCTGCCGTATAAGCCCTTTGATATTTAAGTGGTTTTATTTTGCTGCTTTAGTTATTTTCAGTGTGTGTTTTGTGAAACTTTTGCTTTTTCTTTGATTGTGCTTCAGTATTTTGTGTTGTTAAACTAAATTTTGACTCCTAATATTCTTATTTTCGAAGTAATAGGTATGGTTGATATTTGTGAAAAGTACAACAAGCGTTCCATTTACTGTTCAGTTTTAGGTCTGATTTCGTGTTTTTATTTTATTTTTAATATCTACAAAAAATGCAAGGAAGGTACGTTTTGTATTGAGTAATATTTTAAATCTTTAATACCGACTTATTTTCTCTTTGATCCGCAATGAAAACAAAAAATAGAGTAACATAACCTCTTCCATAATATCTCTGTTTATATAAGGATATCACCTCAGAAATGATGGCAGTTGAGTTAAATAGAAAAACACAGTTTTAAACTTGTCACTGACACGAAATTAAGCAAATAAAGTACGAATTTACGGTAATCACGTTGATATGTGCCAATAATCAAACGGACCTGCAAAACAATTTAAATCTATGGTATGAAGCACTGAAGAAATACAACCTAAAAATTAATGCGAATAAAACAAAAATAATGGTGATCGGTAGAAACGAAGTCCAAACAGTTGTTAGTTCAAGCGATAAAGAATTAGAACAAACGGATAACTTCAAGTATCTAGGCGTCTTGATGAACAAAGACGGGAAGAACGAAGCGGAAATTAACAACAGGATAGAAAGCGCAACCAAGTTGTACTATTCATTAAGTAACACGCTTGTAAGGAAGAAAGGAGTGTCGACGAAAACAAAGCTGATAGTCTACAAAACCATATTCAAACCGATCCTGATCTATGGTTGTGAAAGCTGGGTACTCACGGAACAACAGAAGAGCAAAATACAAGCCATAGAAATGAAATTTCTAAGGGGCATAAAGGGTATCACAAAAAAAGACCGAGTGAAAAATGAAGTTATTAGAAAGGAATTGGAGGTCGAGCCGATCATAAACAGTATAGAACATATGGACATATGGTAAGAATGGACAACTCGAGACAAGTCAAGTTGATATGGCAAACCAAACCAAAAAATAGAAGATCTAGAGGCAGGCCTAGAAGGAAATGGGATGATGTAATAGCTGGTATCCAGGGAAAAAGTAACAAGAGCTGGAAGGAAGGGAAAGAACTTGCACAAAATAGAAGAAGCTGGTGAAATTTGTGTATAAAAACGACTGAAATACTTAAGTACAAACCTTGTATGGACAAAACACCTTAACACCTTCGGGTATATTAAGGTTTATGATTATGATGATGACGTTGATTTGCATGTAATACAATAACAATGCAAAACGAGTTATTTTACTCGTTGCGACAGTTACAATTTTCTCCGCCAGAGGTCTCATTGAATTCTACTCCGCCCAATGATAAATGTACTCGTGAGTGTGTAGTTAACTATAGGTTAGTTCGTAGAACAGTCAGAAACTATCAGAAATCGTCAGAGGCATGCGCATTTGAAAAAAAGCGTTCGTAGAAACAATTTGACAGTAGGTGATTTAAAAATCCTTTGTTCGTAAAAAAATAATGTGCGGCTTCGGATCAGTTGCAACTATATGATAATAATAATTTGCTGACCAGGATCGAATTTTTAGTTTGAGCATGCGTTTTTTTTTCACATACAGGGTGTACCAATCTTACGACAAACCTCGGTATACCTATGGGTTATTTTAAGATATATCAAAAAATATTATCAACAAAAATAGTAGATGTGTTGAAGGTCCATATTTTGAAATTATATCGAACTATACAGAGTGCTGCATAACTCCGTTACAAACCGAACATTTGATTTTTCAAATGGGAACCTCTGTATATTAAACCGATTTCGGATTGATTACATTTTTTTGAAGCTTTTGATATGTGGTTTTGCCACGTTATACAGAGTCCTTCAAAAGATATGGACACATGTGAAAATCGTAGGTAAATCAACGCTCTGTAGCTTGTTGTAGGTTGAAGAAAAAAAATTATTTTGCCGAACAGAGTTTCGTAACATGATGCTATATCTCCGTAACCTATTAAATTTCAATTTTATTCTTTCTTATATACAGGGTGAACGGAAACTCGAACCTGTCATTTTCTTTCTTCTTTCAAATGGAACACCCTGTATTTTATAGCAAAAATGAAGTCTTTGACTATATAACTTTAATTATTGTCAAGTATTCCCTATACCCAAAGTTTATAAAAACAGAGTTATTTTGTAATATTTATTGTAAACTATAATTATTGACCTATTATGTGAAAGCAATAAACGTTGTAAGTAACAAAAAATCATTATTAATCATACATTTTAATGAATAATTCATTCTAAACAAAGCTAGCTACCAAAAGTATAATCCTAACCGTAATATTAAATTGAAGGTTCAAAGTGTTCACCGTTAACATCAATGCAATGCTGTAAGAGGGGGCCCAACTGATTGGCCAGCTCGGTCACCCGATTTAACAAAAGTATATTTATTTTTTTCGGGTCTTGTAAGGAATGAGTTTATAAAATCCCCTGGCTATAAGAGATGACATGGAAGAGATAATTAGTGCGGCATTTCGATCTGCTAACGTTGATATCTGAGAAATGTTAGTCAATAATTTGAACTATTCTGCAGCATTGCATCGATGTTAACGATAAACATTTTAAACCTTTAGTTTAATATTACGGTTGGGATTATAGTTTTGGTGGCTAGTTTTGTTTAGAATAAATTGTTCATTAAAACTTATTTTTAATTAGGATTTTTTGTTACATACAACGTTTAATACTTTCACATAATAGGTCAGTAATTACATTTTACAATAAATATTACAAAATAACTGTGTTTTTATAAACTTTGGGTATAGGGAATGCTTGAAAAAAATCAAAGTTACATAGATTCTATTTTTGCCATAAAATACAGGGTGTTCCATTTGAAAGAAGAAAGAAAATGACAGGTTCGAGTTTCCGTTAACCTTGTTTACAAGATAGAATATAATTGAAATTTAATAGGATACGGAGATATTGCATCATATCACGAAACTCTGTTTGGCAAAATACATTTTTTTTCTTCAACGTACAACAAGCTACAGAGCGTTGATTTACCTACGATTTTCACATAAACGTGTCCATATCTCTGGAAGGACTCTGTATAACGTGGTAAGACCTTATATCAAAAGCTTCGAAAAAATTTAACAAATCCGAATTCGGTATAATATACAGGGGTTCTCTTTTAAAAAATCATAATTATGTTTGGTTTGTAACGGAGTTATGCAGCACTCTGTATAGTTCGGTATAATTTCAAAATATGGACCTTCAACACATCTTCTATCTATTTCTATTTTGACATCTCTTAAAATAACCCATATACCGAAGTTTGTCGTAAGGTTGGTACACCCTGTATATGACAATAATTCAAGTTCTTCTTCAGGTGATGAGGAACCTTTGGTTCATTATTCTCAAAGACATCACTGTAATGATGTCAAAATGTTCCACCCGTTCGTACAACAGAAATTGTCAATCGGCTTACAACGAATCACAAACGCACTGTCAGAGTTTGACAAATTTCCAGTCGATTGGAAATTCTTTTTACGAACAAACCTTATAATTTGTTACAGTATTAACTTTGGTATTTTCGTTCAAAATGACTTAACAAAGATGTTACTATCATTTTACTATAGTTTGTTCAACCATCCTTTGCCGCTACGTCATAATTGGTGACGTATTCTGCTGTTTCACGTATGTCATAAATTAGTTGAATGTTATTTTACACTTAACCTCAAAATTATAATCAATGACATATGTTTAGAGTTGTTTACAAAATATGACAACTGAACTGTCAAAAGTAACAGATAAAATTTATGTCTATCTTAGATAAAAAATACGTCAATGACGTCATAATTATGTCTCATCCATTTCATGAATGAGAGAGCAAGCTGGAAAATGTATGACGTAACGGCAAAGGATGGTTGAACAAACTCTATCATTTACTGTTCAACTTCTTGGGTATTTTATTGCCCTTAACTTCACACTGTAGATGTATCTGAATAATTAATTAGGTATGAAACTATAGCTAAAATAATACCCTTCTTGGTGTGCGTCATCGATTGTGACGTATATCCGGGTTTTCGGCATGTCGTTTATTTCATTTGCTATTTTGACATATAGCTAACCTTGAATTTAATAAATAAAATCATCAGGATCGTATTCAGCCAAATTCGAAAAGGCTATGAAATCAATAATTACCAGCTTCTTTTCCTAACTGAGAATACTTGAGAACTTTCAAAATACTGATGTTTTTCCGTGTATTCATGCATATTTTTGTATTATTCATGTGAATAAAACAATAAGATTAATATTCACTTTTTATAAATGATAATTGACCGTAAACAACAAAGTACAGACCTGTCAAGAACTGTCAGCGTGACAGTAGAAAAAGACGTAAGACTTATTGCCGCTACGAGAGTAACGCCTTCAGAGTATTTTAAGCTTCGATTGATAGGTTGATCTTGAGCGTAATCTAAACATCAACCAATCAAATTTTTGTGAGTCAAAGATTAGGGTTAACGTTTGTAATACATTTAAACGGTTCAATATTGTGATATTTTGATTAGGATTAATCACAGACCTGCCTTTTTTCCATTTCTTCCTACGTAATGTGTTAGAAAGACATTAACAATCGATGACGCACACCAAGAAGGGTATTATTTCAACTATAACTGTTTTTTCTTCAAATCCTTATTAAGCAATGATGATTGAAACTGAAGAGTACCAAATGACAAATGACGGCAATGCCTTGAAGTTTTGTCAATCGGCAGACTGTGAATTGAATTATAAATTGTATTTGAGGCTGGTGAATTTATATTTATTTTTATGAGCAGGAAAGTAACTGATATTTTTTTTCTCGTAAATAAACCACATAATGATATTCCATCAATGTTCTGTCTTTCAGTAGAAAAAATGTTGTTTTTATGGGTGCTGTGATTACCAATTTACTTTTTATCGTCCCAGAACATTTTCACTATAGTTGCTCTCTAACTGAAACAACCATAAATTTTAGGAACAAATTCAAGAAATTCACAGAAAATGATTATCAATCCATTGAAATTTGTTACTTCTTATTTTCAATAAATCAAAACTAAACTCGAGCACAAATTATGGAATTTTTTTTTAATAAAAAAAACACAACGGAATGAATCTTTTGAATTCCATTTCATTGTGAATTGCCTTCATTCACCGAATAATGGAGTTGGTGTAATATTTCTTTCCCAACAGGTTCTCTGGCGTTCATTTGTCAATATCATTCACAGCCCCCTTTATTGCAAATGGTAATTGTAATATCGTGAATACGCTCAAGTCATCAATTCGCATAATTTTCTTCGGCTAAAGTAGATAGCCATGTTAAGAAAATGTTTGAACGCTCTGAATAATCTACTAGTACTAAAAAGTTAGTTAAAGTGTATGCTTGTGAGATACTTAACATTTGAAACAGTTATACATATACAGGGCGCTTCAAATTTCATGTTTAAATAAGAGATTTCTGGAGTAGTTACAGTAAGTGACAGTCTTGGACGTTCAGCATCATCCGTGTTCATATGACCACTTTTAAAGAAACAGAACCACTTACAAATAATTCCATAGGATGGACCACATTCAGGATAATATTTATGTAATTTTTCCTCGGGTTTTTTTTTATTGTTTTTCCATTTAAAACGGTGTTTATATAACACTCAAAATTCCTTTTCCTCAATATTTACCGAAAAACAAAAAAAGTTTTCTTTAAATGTGTATTAAAACTAATCATTCGTCAGATTTATGTAGGAATTTGACAGATGACAGACACATGGCGGAAACTAATAACATAATCACCGTAAGTGTTGCCAACCTCTGAAAAGTCACTCCTCCGTCAAACCGCCCTCGTATTTCATTCTGAGATGACTGGACTCTGTGAGGGAGGATGCTACAACTACATTATAATTAACAAATCATCTATTTTGTTCGGATGTCACAACTTAAGTTTCAATCAAAACTTTCCCGAGTTGACTTCTGTTTGTACAACACGTGAAAGGGAGACCAATTTTCACAGAATGAACTTCTTGAGGGAGATTTACCTTTATAAAATCTAAAAATAATCTGATACCTTCTCCTTATATGTATTTACTTTGTTTTTTATTCCAGGCAAAGATGAAAACATCGATTTGGAGCTTCATAATGTTCTACGTGCAAATGAAAGGTATGTAGAAATCCAGTAAATATTATTCAGGATTTTTAAAGATTTAAAATTTCAAAAGTCGACATGGTTTCGGGAATAAATAAAGTATCATCAAATGGGTCTAAGAACTTAGATATACAGAAAATACTTTGCATGGAATAATTAGAGGAGCACATATTTATATCTCAATAATTGTATTCATTTTGAAAATCTAATAATGCTCATCTCAAAGAATTATATTTTGTTATACAAATGTGCGGAAAGATTTCACAAATCACTTCAAAAGTAACAACCCTAGTAACAATTTAGTGAAACTACAATAAATAAAGTGGCAGAGTCCTGGAATAAGCAATTTTGAAAGTTTATCCTAAGTAGTATCACATCAGCTTTACGGAATAGGAAAGGTTGTTGTTTCCATCGAGAATGGTACCAATATTCGACATATTTAAAAAAATGTCCACGTCAGCCCTTGCGTCATCCACTGCTCATTCAATCAATATGTGAACTGGAGAATATGAAAAACTCATTTGACAGGGTTGTAAAGGGAAGACAATCCGAATTTTGTTCTGGTTTTTCGTCCCATGTTTAATGTTCACAACTGAACAGTTGTCTATTAACTCCGTCGCAACCGTAATATTTCCTTTCACTAGAAAAAGAAACTGGAGGAGCTTCCTCAACTTTTCTATATCCACAAGGGCAGAATATCCTTGTGGACATGTAGGATCTGTTGAAAATATTGAGGCGTCCAAACAAATTTCTATGTGATAATACTTAGACAAAACAAAACCCATCACCAAAAACAATCACATATGGATCCATTACTTGTAGTCAAGAGCTTCACTGCGAACGACACAAACAAAGCTCTCTAAGGTATAGAGACAAGATGGAAAGAGAGACAAGATGGACTACATTGAACCGCGCATGAAAAAGGCTTATACAGACCAAAGCAGATTACTGGTGGACACACACAGTTTTCTGGAAATAACCTCAGATATGAGGACCCCAAACGCGAACTATGTCCTCTTTATACCGACCTAACTCCGAATAGAAGTGAATGGGTCCTCGATTAGGAGGACTACGAACAGAGTTGGTACACGGATGAATCAAAGCTTCTTCAGATTCTGGTGCAGGTGTATATATGGTCGCAGACCAAGTGCAGTAATAATCACCTGCATATGCCTCCTCATATGCACCTGTATTTCAGGCAAAAGTTCACTCGAATCACATGTGTGGAGAGGTTGAAGGAAACCAATGTCACACATAAAGCAAAAAAAACTTTTTTAGGCATCAAAGCTGCGTAAGAATTACTTCACTCTAAGTATGTGACGTCTAAATTGTTATCGAACTCTCAAAAAAGGACTAGCCTCAATAGGAATAATCAACAATGTGCCGCTACACTCTAAATACCTCTGGAAGATGATGAAATACCAGAGCATATACTTAGTGCTTTCCTCGCCGCGGCTCCAATTAGGTAACTAATATTTGGTTTGATATCTCTCTCGCCCGCAGACCTAATATGTCATTATCTAAATGAACTAATCGGCTTTGTTGAGGAGCGGTGGTGTGATTTTCGAGTTCACACGAATATTATACGTGTACGGTTATTTCCACATGAATTTTTTGGTATACGGTGCTAAATGTGTATTTCTCAACACAATTCGAATAAACGTTCGTACACGAAGAATTTAGCAGCCGGCAACACCGCATTATCGTATGGTCCTGTCAATTGTGACATTTGAGAAGAAAAGAATATATCTTATCTATGCAGTTCTAATAGTTTTATGCAAAGAATATACCAACTACTGTATCAAGTGTTGTGAGCCCAAACTGGCTTTTATATTATTTATTTAGCATTTTTCCTTTATTATTGTTTGTTGTTAAAGAATGGGAGATTCAAGTTCCAATGCTGCTCTCAATAAAAAATGTGACGATATTTCTGAATATTCCTCAAAATAATCAATAGATGGGTTAAATATCCTAGGAGGTCTATCTGCTAACTCTTCCGCTTCTTGTATGAAGTTTAAATGAATTAAATCATCAAATCCTGCCATATTATTACTGATTATATCATTTATTATTCAAATTAATAACAAACCAAACACAAATATCTTCAATCCGTACACGAAAACATTTATTCGAATGGAATAAACCCACTCGAAACAAGCCATACGAAAGTGTTCGTATACGATTACCGTTTGAGCATGTAGAAAATTAGGTTATTCAAATTTCATACGAAAATGGCCATTTTTCGTATACCTACGATTTACTCCCGAATGGTTTCGAAAATCGCACCCCAGAATATGGAATATGGATAGGTGTGAGCCATAATAGATAACTCACTCAGTACAAACATAACTTTTATTAGGTAATATTTGATGATATCAACCAATTTTTTCTGCTGTTTTCATATATTAAATGCATAGTAGTTTCTTTTTGATAAAATATCATTTACTCTCGTTATATTGACTAACCCTACTTCTACTGAATATCTCTAGTCGCGTGACATGGATGTCCGATGTTGTTTATGTGTTTATACCATGCCATTATTTTTTTCTTAGGAACCCCTGCTATTATACTCCTAGCCTCACCGTAAATAATTTGTCAGGAAATAAATTATTTTTTTGGATAAACGTAGACTTTTTCC
>CAJUYH010004750.1:0-25827 GCA_910591685.1 Galerucella tenella | reverse complement strand
CTACTATTAAATTATTTCCAATTAGTAATGAATCACCCTGTATATGTTTGTCCATTCGTGAATATTGGATAACGCTTTATATTCTTCTTTAACACTTTCCCAATCCCAACCAACATTGCCAAGCTCCGCCCAATGATCGTAGTCTCGTTTGAAACCTTTTAAATATAGCATAGCGTTTAGCGTACTGCTCCCTCCTAAGGCTTTTCCTCTGGGCCATCTGCATTGCTTGTCTTTAAATCCCAAACAAGACGTTTCCGAAGGTTCCGTTTTATATTGCCAATCTTCTTCCGTTTCTTGGAGACTAAATAACATCGCAGGTATCTGGAATGATGTCGAAGACATTTAATTATTATACTATAAATTTCAAATAATACAATAGGCTGTACCTGGTGAACGAAAAAAAAATCAAAACCGTTTCTGGGGTGGAGAGGGGGAACTAAAATGACATATGTCCTATGCCTCCACCTACAAAAATGTAAATGGAAACCACAGGATTAATCAGAAACATTTATTTGACAAGAAAATTAAAAAGTGTTAAGTGTCAAACTACAGCAATGTTAATTAATCTAGTAAATGTTTAAAATGATTTCCATTGTTTTGTAAACAATACTACAACCTACTTTCAACCTCCTACGAACGTTGGCAAATGTTGCTTTAATAATTTCATGACATGCTGGACTAATTCTTCGTCTTTAATCGTTTATTGAGGTTGGTTGAGTTTTATAAACAACCGATCTAAGGCAAAAATCAGGTGGCGGTGAGTCTGTTGACCTAGGTGGCCACTCAATCGGACCTCTTCTTACAATCAATTTGAATTAATTACTGTCTTACCAGTCCTAACTGCTACTGCGTAATGGGGAGGTGCTCCGTCTTGCTGGAAGTGTAACCAATCTTCAACTAGAACTAGATTGCTATCGCCGTCCGGTTCTCCAATTCATAAACCATGGGTTTAATAGTGTTCTTTCGAATTGCAAACTAAAATAGTTGGTTCTATTTTGCAGATATGCCAACCCCGTTTAACTTTAACGTTTAAGTGTAATTCAATGTCCTTCGTGGTATATAGCCAGGGATGTAGGTTGTTGCTTCCTAGTGAACGGTCTTTGTTATTTGATTTTCAAAAACTCTGTAAGGCGATATAATAGTATACTATTACCTTTAACATATATTCAAAACACGCTTTACTAAAATGACAATTCAACTACAGGAAAATGTGAATAACTTTATAATTCCTTCTACTATATAAAAACAATGATATATAATTGCAATGATATATAATTACAAATTTTGTAATATTTGTTATTTTGCATTGGGTTTTTTCATTTTTCATTTTTATGTGTTCTTGCATGGAAACTGGGTATTGAAGTAATCCACATAGTTATTTGTATGCCAAGGACTAAAAGTGCTACTTTGTTGGACGAGTCTGAAAATTGCAAGACAAGGGAAGCGAAGCAAGCAACAGACAAGTGCAACAAAGTAGTATTGCAGCCGCGGCGTACACAACATTTTTTAGACGACTCATATGATCCAAAACTTTTTCCAATTACTCTGAAGTAAGAAAATAAATAATAGAGAATTATAAACATTCTATTTATTGAATAATATAATGTACTTAATGATATTTGCAATGTCGATATTAATTTATTAATTATTTGCAATAAGTAATGTTGATTGTACCTCCAGGACAATTATTAATATTGATTGGATTGGATGCAGAATATGTATATCTCTACCAGAACGTCCCGAAAGTGTTTTGCAGTACGGAACTGTCACTCAAAACGCAACTTTCGGTATGTAAATGAATACAGAACAAGCAACTTTCAGATGGCTTCGTCTAAAAAATATATTTTGCACCTGCGTACATATTCGGAAGTAATTACACAAAGTGAATATCTTTATTGCTGAGTACACATGACTAGAAAGTCAAGAAAACATATTTGTATTCTGTGTAAATTTTAATTTATTAAAATCGCAGAGCCCTTTCGGCTGTTAAGCCATCTTCAGTGCTTACCTGCAAGTAAGTAATAAAGTTGGAAAATGTAATAAGAAGTGGGTAAAGAATTACTTGTATGTATGTATGTGTGATTTTTGGGGTGACATTCACTGAGACCTAAAAGATCTATTGTGCCCCCTTACTTCTACTCAGTTTCTGAGGAGAGTCTCAGAAACTAGTAGTTCCTTTAGTCCTATTTCCCGGAGGAATTTTAGGATGTCTGCAGGCTTCAACTTAGGCAAATGTTCCTCTTCTATCCAGTAATCTCCCAGGTGCTGTGCTCTAGGATTCTGGAGTGCTGTGCATTTTGAAAGTATGTGGATGGAGGTTTCTTCTTCCATTCCACAAAATCTGCATTCTTCTTCCTCCACTATTTTGAGCTTTTTCAGGTGCCCATTCAGGCGACAATGTCCCGTTAGGATCCATGTCAAAACTCTTAGCGCAGTTTTACTTTGACTTATGCATTCTTTTGATCTCAACAGGTTGTAGTCACCCAGAAGAGTCTTTGATTGTATAAGCCCTACTAGATCTTTCCAATGGTCAGATCTTCTCTTTTTCTCGGCTTTACTTATTTCTTCCAATATTACATTGGAGCTGATTCCGCAAAAGGGTTCGGGCCCCCAGAAAGGTATTTCAGTCCCCCTATTTGCTAGTTCATCTGCTATTTCATTTCCTTCTATTCCAGTGTGTCCTGGAATCCATAGTAAGGTGACTATGTTGTTCTCGCCTAGTTCATTGAGTTTGTCAAGGCATTCCCACACCATTTTGGAACTGATTACACAAGAGCTCAGTGCCTTAATGGCTGCTTGACTATCCGACATTATGATAATCCTTTGTCTTCTGTATCCTTTATCAATATTGAACTGGGCGCACTTTCTTATGGCGTGGATTTCCGCTTGAAAGATACTTGGGGTTTTTCCCAAGCTTTCAGAGTGTTTGGTTCCTGGCCCGAACACTCCTATCCCAGTTCCTTCTATTGCTTTTGAGCCGTCTGTGTACCATTGAATGGCATTCTTTCCAAGTCTGGTAATGGTATTTGGATCCCATTCCTTCTTGTTGCTCATTTCCGTAACGAATTTCTTTGAAAAGTTATACTTTTTCATCATACCGTCTTGTGGCATGTCCCAGGTTGTCTGATTTCTAAGAAGTGAGGAGGTGTTTTTTTTTAATGATTCCCTCTCTACTTAGTCTGTATCTTGTTCTTTCTGCAACACTTTCCACCACCATATGTAAAGGGGTGAGGTTGATAATCACTTCCATGGCTGCCGTTGGGCATGTTCTCATTGCTCCTGTAATGCATATACAGGCTAGTCTTTGAATTTTGGAGAGGTTTTCTCTCGTCGTCAATAGGCTAGTTCTACTACACCAGGCAATGGCTCCATAAGTGATGATTGGTCTCACTATGGCAGTGTACATCCAGCTTAGGATTTTTGGGTTACAGCCCCAGTTTGCTCCTGCCAGATTTCTGCACACCGTTATAGCCATTTTTGCCTTGTATGTAATCTCCTTTTCGTGTTTGTTCCACAGGAGTTTACTGTCTAAAGTTAAACCTAGATACTTGACTTCTTGTCTCCATTCAATTTCGTTCCCATCAAGTTTTATGGTTTTGAGGTTGAGTTTTCTTTTCTTAGTGAAGGCTATCAGGATGGTTTTAGTGGGGTTGATGCTAAGTCCCACTTGCCTATACCAGCTATTTGTATAGTTCAGACCCTTTTGTACAATATCGCAAAGGGTGTTTTCGAATTTTCCCCTGGCTGTTATGACAATATCGTCGGCATATCCTTGGCAGGATATACCGAGATCCGTCAAACCACACAGGAGTTCGTCAACCGTCAGACTCGTCACCTCGTCTCTGCTATTCTTGTGGTGAGCAGTTCCGACATCCATTTGGATGTTGTGCTGTCTACACCTCTTCTGTTCAATGCTCTTCTGACTGCCTCATGTGGAGTATTGTCAAAAGCTCCTTCTATGTCCAAAAATGCACATACTACAGTTTCTTAGTTGTCTAGAGCACCTCGGATATCCTCCGTCAGTTGTACCAGTGCAGTATCCGTAAAAGAATTACTTACTCGTCAGGTAAGTTTCTTGTAAAAATTACCTGACGAGTAAGTAATTCTTTACCCACTTCTTATTACATTTTCCAACTTTATTACTTACTTGCAGGTAAGCACTGAAGATGGCTTAACAGCCGAAAGCGCTCTGCGATTTTAATAAATTAAAATTTACACGGAATACAAATATGTTTTCTTGACTAATTACACAAGTGCATCAAAATTACCGTTTTCTCATGAAAGCATGTTGTCTAATAACTGCATTGGTTTACTTTCATATTTAGGCGAAAGAGCCCGACTCCAAAGGAGGAGGGTTCTTTTAACAAAATATGAAATTAAGCGAATACTGGTTTTACTGACAACATGCTTGCATAAAAATCATCAGGCTTATTCTGATACACGAGTGTAATTCCGTATAATATTTCTCGAGCAGAAGAAATGAAAGTATTGTATTTTTGGGTTTACTTTCGGTCACTTTTTTGGATGGAACTTAAAGAATCTTGATTATTTGTGAATGGAGCTCCTAGATACTTTTTGTGTGAAGGTCGAGTTTGGGTGATATGTTATCAAGTTATATTATAAAACCAAAATCATAATATTACTGATTTACTGTACTGAATCAAAATGTCTACTTACATGATAACACTCATAACAATTACCGGCTTACTTCCTTATCATTTCATTTCTTATATTTTCAATATTTTCGAAATAACGAAAGATGAAAACATTTCAAATAGATAATCCAATTTGGAGACACAGATATTCATAACAACAAATTTTATTTCTCCAAAAAAATTAGAAAAAATTCAGCTAAAATTTTACTTTTGTCATCTGCCTAGGGATTTAAAAAAAAGATACTAAGCTTCTCGGAAGCAAAGGTAATTTTGGTTACTGTCGAACAAATAATATTTACTATTTAAAAAAAATCTTTACTGACAGGCTGGCCATATTGTTGTGGGTCCTGCCGATGATAGTTAAACTTTAATTAGTTAGTTAATTAAACGATGTGGCTTTTTAATGTATCTCTCTGTACACTTGAATCTCATACTCTTGAATCACATAACTCCTATAATCTTTGCTTCTCAGTCATCTGACATTGTAGTTATTAGATGTCAAGATAATAGTATTATAACATAATAGTATTATAACGCATAACACATTGCATTAATTTTCAAAGAGTAGACCGTTCACTATGCACAAACATCTCAGTACAAGGATGATATTCACTGTTCACTGACTGCTCCATGTATTATGTGTAAAGTTTTTATTACGTTAAATATACACATAGATTCAAAAGTTTTGCATCACCCTAAATCTCCGAAAACAAAAATGTGTTCATCATAAATGGATCAGAGATTAATCAAATAATTAGTTTCAATAAAAAAAAACGTGTAGGTATATTTGTCAAAAATTTTTATTATCCAATAATAAACTTGCTTTAAACATAAAAAGTATTCTTAGAAATTAAATAAATTAAATACAAATTGATTCTTTTTAAAGGAAAGGTTAAGTGAGAACCTGCATGAGAACTTTTAATAAAGAGTATTTCCACCTCTAGAATGTATGCAAGCTTGAAGTCGCCTGCCCATGCTGTTTCCCAAATTATTGATATTCTGTTGAGGAATATTTCGCCATTCTTCTTGGGCAGCATGAACAAGCTCTTGTACACTCCTGGGTGAATTTCTGCGTCTGCCAATGCCCTGACAAGCATGTCCCAAGCATGTTCTATGGGATTCATGTCAGGAGATAGGGCAGGCCAGTTCAAACGGTTGATCCCTTCAGTTTCAAGATACTCATTTACAGCTCTGGTCCGGTGAGGTCAGGCGTTATCGTCCATAAAAACGAAGAAATTGCCAACAGCTGCCCGCCATAGTCTCACTTGAGGATGAATAATCTCTCTGAGATACCTATCACCAGTCATCGTTCCCTCCACATGAATTAATTCTGTGCGATCATTCAACATGATACCAGCCCAAAAAAAAACACTTCCTCCTCTGAAGGGCGGCACGGGGCGAGCATGGGCAGGCTGAGCAACTCTCGTTGGATCCCGCCACACACGTATTCGATGAATATCTTGTACCAAACAAATCCTTGTCTCGTCGGAAAAAACACCGAATTCCAAAATTCTTCAGGCAAGGCCGCGTGTTCTTGAGCCCACTCTAGTCGGCGAACTCTGTGCTCAGGTTGTAGTCTGGGCACTCTTATTGGTCGGCGACACCTCAAACCTGTCGCAAGTATTCGTCTTCGTAATGTCGAGATCGATACTTGAACTCCCAACGCATGTCTCATATCTCTTTGGAGTGCTCTGGTATTGCCATGGTCGGGTTTCTTCGCATAGTTAAGTGGATATAGCGGCTCTGCCGCTGATTAGTAACACGGCTTCTACCGCTTCTAGGTCTATCACAAAGAGAATTGGTCTGGAGATACCGGTTCCATACACGAGACAATCACTTTGCCAAACGCCAACTCTGTTTGCCACGAACCTTTAAGAATGACCTTCTTCAACTAAAGCCACTATTCTTGCACGGTCAATCTCACTTATGACTTGACGATTCATGTTTGCACTTAAAATCGTAAAAATCAAATGCCTTGACTGTTAAAATGCTCGCACTAAAAATGTTATCTTACAAAAAAAACTGTAAGCATCTGTATATTGCAAAAAATATGGAACATATTGGAATGGTAAACATTGATAAACAAGCCAACAAAAAATTGTAAGCGCAAAAAAATTCCTTCACATCCGAAGAAGGTGATGCAAAACTTTTGAATCTATGTGTATATTATAGTGGCCGTAATCGTATATCCCCTTCAAGTTATACTGCGGACTATGACGGTATCGTATCGAATTACAATCGAACAAAGAGCCGACAACTTTGAGTTCGCACAATATCTATTACTGCAAGTATACCTTAACATTGTTATACAAAGTCTATCTTACAACCAACACCGCATTCCAAAACACACGAACTTCAACTTCAGCTGATCGGTGGACTCAACCCAATATGGCTGACCAGTCAAAGTCAGGTGTTCTGGAAGGGTCTATAGATCAATTGCATTCATTCATACGTTTGGGTTGTGCTCGACATCCCAATCACTTGAACTAAAGATTTGTACCAGTAACCATGTTATCTACTTCAATCCCAGAAGCTTCGTGTCTTCTATATATACCACCAGTTTATTCATCAATTCTAGAAATCGGTTTCCTATTCAGTAAATTTTTAATTATTAATTCTCGTTCAGTTTACTTCGGTCCAAAAAAAATAATCAAAAAGCTCCCACCTTTGTGGTTCACCGTTAGGTTCAAGGCCATTAAAACAATCACTAATTTTAGATTGTTTGACATACACAAATGACATATCTAACTTACTTTAATTTCAATAAAACTAGTCAACTAAATACTTACATCACTAGTAGCTGATGGATACCCTCCAGCTTCTAAAACTAACACTTTCCAATAAGGATTTTCACTTAATTTATTAGCTACGACCGAACCCGCAGAGCCGGAACCCACTACTATAAAATCAAATTCATCTCCGTCTTGTAATTTTGAAGCATAATCTTCATTATAAGGATCTCTTGATCCCAATTTACATTTGGAACCTAACAAACTGTTGATTAAAGTTAAAAACAAATATCCAGACGCTCCTTGAGTATTTCCTGGACATGTATCTATATATCCGTCTTGTAAATGCATCTTGAGGTTTGATTAGTTGAAAGAAGGTTCCGTTACACTTATTTACGAGGGAATATATTTTTTGAATTGTTATCTAATGTGGTTATTGAATGTATCTTTCACACTATCTATCATAAAGATAAATTACTGATTTTATCATTTACATTTACTTATACTTATCATCCTTTAAATAAAAATTTTAGTTGTGTTATGGAGGTTAGTCGAGTTTATACTGAGAACTCTCAATTTCGGTAATATATTTTTGACGATGTAGTAATGCTAGTCGTTTTGTGAAGCTAGTCGTCGAGGAGAAAGCCGATTAATACCATTGGTGACGACAGAACCGGCTTCACTACTACTACTACCGCGAATGTTGAATATTTTCTAGCACTTTTGTTAGAATTTTCAACGACAATCGAACACAAACTTGATGGCGCAGCTTGGTCAAAATTTCTTCAGTAGTCTATTGATAGATGGCAGCAGTGTTGCATTTAAAGTTTTATTTTCCTGTTAATCCAGCAAAACAATTTTTTTGTCAGATCTTCATATTGTCATCCTGTCGAATACAATCAATATGGCTTTCTAGTGCGAACAAATATATGGTTCTGCATACATGAAAATATTCATATTTCGTTAGTGATAGTGAACTTCTTATTTATTTTAGTTATTTAGAATTACAAAGAAGACAATTTAAATAAACAGGTGTCATTTTGCATTATTTTTACTTATACATCATAATTAATGGTACATACATACGAAAATGAGTTGAGAGCAATAAATGGTTTTACAATATTTTTTTTATTGGTGAAGCATTTTACTTATTTAAAGCACGCCTCAGCGTGTTTAAATCGAACATTAAAACACGCGCGTTTTTTAAAGTTGCCATGGCAACAACAACTTTTTATTATGGATCTGACAGGAGTACTTTGTAACGTCAAAACCTTCATTCGAACTACACTCACCGGCACGAAAAACGGGCACCCCGATAATTTTTTATGATATTTATTTGTTTTTCAATTTTTTCTTTTTAGTTCGATTTTTCCAACAATGAACACGGTTTAGTGAAATGCCCTGCAGATTGTTTATCAAGAAATGTCTTCCCAAATTGAACATAAATTAGGTATTGTACGAAAATCTCAATAATGTAAAAGTTATCATGTTGCACTTACTTCTGCGGTTCCGGTAGGCTATAGATTTTTAGTCATTTTCACGAATAAATTTAAGGTTAGGTTAAGTGTTAATTCATGTTTTATGGTTTATTACTTGCTTATGTCAATTGGTGCGAATTTCAAAATGTCTTTTAGCAAAGAAACTTGTTGCTCTTATTCAAGGCGGAAGAAGTCAAATTTACGTGGCTAACAAATTTGGGGTATCACGCAGTACCGTGCAAAGTGTATTCAGACATTTCATAGAGACAGGAGCTAACATTCGACGTCCTGGAACTGGTCCCCAGAGAAGAACTACTCATCGAGATGATCGTTTTATTATATCTTCAGCACTAAGAATTCGTCATACAACTGCTGTAGATATAAGAAACAACATTGGACATGTCAGTAACGTAAATGTTAGTGAACGAACAGTTAGAAGAAGGTTGAATGAAACTAATCTGAGATCTTGAAGTCCCGCTATAGGACCAGAACTTTCCAGAGAACATCGTGTAGCCAGATTACAATTCGCTAGGTGTGTTGTTTACCGATGGATCCAGATTTTGCTTACGATGTCCAGATGGTCGCGAGAGAGCCTGGAGAAGGGAAGGTGAACGATATGCTGAGTGCACTTTTAGCCCTAGAGTAAGTTTTCATGGGGGTTCATTTTCAAGGGGGTTCAGTTATGATGTGGGCTGGAATATCTTTAGAGGCACGAACAGAATTGTACATGGTCCCTAGAGGATCTGTGACTGCAGATAGGTACACAAATGAGATCCTACAAGATTGTGTTGTTCCATATGCACCATTTATTGGTGACAACTTCATACTGATGCATGACAATACACGCCCTCATACCGCCCGCATTGTTACGGAATATTTGAACGGAGTTGTTATAACCCAAATAGCATGGCCAGCGCGCAGTCCCGATCTAAATCCAATCGAGCATATTTGGGACATGCTAGGTGGAAGAATTCGAAGCCGGGTACCTGCTCCTCTTACCTTGGATCAGCTCAGAGTGGCTCTTTTAGAGGAATGGGAAGCAATTCCACAGAATGAAGTATTCAACTTTATTAACAGTATGCCTAAAAGAATGATTGCCGTTATACAGGCTCGTGGACGTAATACGAGGTATTAATTAGACATAGAGAAGTGATAAATACTGGTTTTTCAAATTTTTTTGTGTGTTTATGATGATAATTGTGTGACTGCTAATAAATTCCTTTTCTTTGTGGTAATGATCACAAGAATCATTTTCTTGAAATAAAAGCTTTCCGAAAACATTTTTTGAAGAAAGCATACTTTAAAACATGTACCAATGCCTGCCTACCGTTGACAAAGGTTACAATGAAAAAAATAGAAAATTCATTCATTTTAATATAAAAATTATAGGGGTGCCCGTTTTTCGTGCCGGTGGGTGAGTGTAGATATTTACGATATAAGTGTCGTAAAGATCCATACTACGAAATGAGATGGGAAATCGTAATATGAATTTACGATACGAATATAGTACAATATTTTACCTACTACCAATACTGTTAATTATTTACTCAAAATTAGTCAATATTCCTGAAATTAACGATATTAGAATCATGTAACAAGCAAGCGTTGCGCTCATTTTTGATTTATTTTGCGAACTGTCAGTTTTGACGCGTTCACTTCAGTTTAGTATAATTGTATCGACATGAGCTCCAACTATGAAAGTGTGTATTCTTATATAGAACTTGCTGCAAATAACGCAATTCAAACCCTAGTACCCGCTAAATCCCGCAATTCGAATTTTATCAAACGCCCATATTGTGTGCTGCATAACATGGAAAGCCTGACAATGACGCGAGTTCTCAACGCGCTTAAGAGTTTTTTGAATGCACTGAAATGATTAAGCCGATAAACATGTTAGTACCTATTTATAATCGTGAATAATCTACACTCCATTTTATTTTTCCCACTACTAGCTGTGAAGTTGACAATTCTTCATCTAGCCAACTGAGAAGTAGAATTTCTCTATTAGTGGTTAATATTTTTTGTCCACGACCACCTAATAATAGGTCAATATTTTACCTCCTAACTAAAGGTATATGGTACCCATATATCAACTGTCGTGAATTATGGTTCATAATACACTGTAGTGTATTATGGTTCATAATTCACGACTAGAGATGGGGGTACAATATGGAATAAACTATTAAATCTGTGTATTTTGTTCAGGAAATTTGTTTCTGACATATATCGTATCTATAAAATATTGTAATTTTTAGTATTGATACTTTTCATAACGATATTTTTTAATATTAAGTATTTTAAAACAATATATTTATAACGGTACGTTGTATTGATACTTTCTACAGTATCGCCCATCTCTATATATGTCAAATTATTTGAAGTAGCTGCCACAACATTTTGAGGTTAGTAATATGCCAAATCGCTACTGACTTTTATTTATTAATAAATAAATTAAGTGCCGTGGACAAAGTATAGTATTCTACTCGCAATTTATGGCCATAATCATGAATTATGGCTATCATAAATTGCTCGTTTAATAATATACTATTAATATCAACTTAGGTCAATAATGGACAAATTCAAATATTTTAAGATTTCAGGGATAGTAGTTCAACAAAAACTTGTTCAACATAATTTTGTATACCCAGGAGATTGTCTCCAACATATTTGCTGCTTGAAATAACTCATCAAGATAAGATTATTTGAATAAAAATGTCATTAGTTTAAAATTCGTGCTTAACCAGAAATGACTGATGACATAACGAGTACGTTCATAATATATCGAAAACTGACAGTGTACTTGTCAGTCAGACGACGGAGTAAACGCTTCTCGTGGTGCGTTGGTGAATTATTTTTAATTTTCGTCTTAAATTTGGCCAGTAGTGGAGAAAATTGTACACATAGATTCAAAAGTTCTGCATCACCCTAAATCTCCGAAAAAAAAATGTGTTCATTATTAATGGATCAGAAATTAATCAAGTAATTAGTTTCAATAAAAAAAACGTGTATATTTGTCAAAAAATTTTATTATCCAATAATAAACTTGCTTTAAACATAAAAAGTATTCTTAGAAATTGAGTAAATTAAATACAAATTGATTCTTTTTAAAGGAAATGTTAAGTGAGAACCTGCTTGAGAACTTTTAATAAAGAGTGTTTCCACCTCTAGAAATCATGCAAGCTTGAAGTCGCCTGCCCATGCTGTTTACCAAATTATTGATATTCTGTTGAGGAATATTTCGCCATTCTTCTTGGGCCGCATGAACAAGCTCTTGTACATCCTGGGTGGATTTCTGCGTGCTGCCACTGCCCTGGCAAGCATGCCCCAAGCATGTTCTATGGGATTCATGTCAGGAGATAGGGCAGGCCAGTTCAAACGATTGATCCCTTCAGTTTCAAGATACTCATTTACAGCTCTGGTCCGATGAGGTCGGGCGTTTCGTCCATAAAAACGAAGGAATTGCCAACAGCTGTGCGTCATAGTCTCACGTGAGGATGTAGAATCTCTCTGAGATACCTATCACCAGTCATCGTTCCCTCCACATGAATTAATTCTCTGCGATCATTTAACATGATACCAGCCCAAAACATAACACTTCCTCCTCTGAAGGGCGGCACGGGGCGAGCATGGGCAAGCTGAGCCACTCTCTTTGGATCCCGCCACACACGTATTCGATGGCTATCTTTACCAAACAAATCCTTGTCTCGTCGGAAAAAAACACCGAATTCCAAAATTCTTCAGGCAAGGCCGCATGTTCTTGAGCCCACTGTAGTCGGCAAACTCTGTGCTCAGGTTGTAGTCTGGGTACTCTTATTGGTCGGCGACACCTCAAACCTGTCGCAAGTATTCATCCTCGTAATATCGAGATCGATACTTGAACCCCCAACGCATGTCTCATATCTTTTTGGAGTGCTGGTATTGCCATGGTAGGGTTTCTTCGGATAATTAAGTGGATATAGCGGTTCTGCCGCTGATTAGTAACACGCCTTCTACCGCTTCTAGGTCCATCAGGAAGAGATTTGGTCTGGAGATACCGGTTCCATACACGAGACACATCACTTTGCCAAACGCCAACTGTTTGCCACGAACTTTTGAGAATGACCTTCTTCAACTAAATCCACTATTCTTGCACGGTGAATCTCACTTATGACTTGACGATTCATGTTTGTACTTAAAATCGTAAAAATCAAATGCCTTGAATGTTAAAATGATCGCACTAAAAATGTTATCTTACAAAAAAAACTGTAAACATCTGTATATTGCAAAAAATATGGAACATATTGAAATCGTAAGCATTGACAAACAAGCCAACAAAAAATTGTTAGCGCAAAAAAATTCCCTCGCATCCGAAGAAGGTGATGCAAAACTTTTGAATCTATGTGTATATACACCTTGGTGATGAAGACATTTATCGGTCAATAATAATAGTCTTCAGCACCTTGGTGTATAATATACTATTTCATTACTATTTTTCACTATAACAGCTAAATCGATTAATTATTTAACCATTGTTCTGTTATCATTACACCAGCTTTATGCCCTATCATCATGCACGGAGCATGCGTATTGGCACTAACGATTTTCGGCATAATACTAGCATCAGCAACTCGTAAATTTTTTATTCCATATACTCTTAATTGGGGATCTACAACTGCAGAACCGTCATCTAATGGTCCCATTTTGCACGTTCCTGTCGGATGGTAAGTGGTTCCGGTAAGATGTTTCAAGGAACATTTCCAATAGTCGTCCGAACGGTATTTATATTGATCGCAAGCAGGTAGATTTAATCTCCTTATTTGTGGATTATATTTCTTAAGAGGTGGCGTTTCTATAAGGTTCTCAACAAACCTAAAAAAAAGTTTAAATATTATAAACTGTTGTTACGACACAACTGTTCGGTACGGAAATTACTTTAATTACAAAAAAAAATGGTGCTTAATCGGGACGATATGGACGATAAACTGTTGGACGCACGCGGACGGCACTCGTGGGTTTGTTTGGAGAGTTAAGGGTCGTGGATATACAGGGTGTCTCATTATATTCTGACTGTTTTCAAGAGCTTATATCTTCGAAACGGTTCTAGATAATAAGATGCGGTTTCCACAGTTAGGTTTAAAATTACCGTGAGTTTTGTTGTGACACATTTATATAAATGGCGTACTTCCGGTTTACCCGCTAGAAATGTGGTGTATTTTCAGAATACAGTAGATGTAATTTTTTAAATGGGACACCCTGTATATTAAGCAATTTCTTGAAAGACGCATATTTTTACTTTATAACGGTACTTTAAAGTTTGAAATCGGTGTACAGAAAGCGAAGTTAGATAACTTTAACTAGGATACTGTAATAATTTAGATAAAAAGTTGTAACTTTATTAGCTAAAGTGAACTGTAAAAATCAAATAGAAACATGTTTCAGGGCACTCTAAAACAAATGTTCGATGTGTCTTTCTTCTTGGTCTATACATTTGTGGAATCGAACCAAGTTGTCAAATGCTGCTGTCAGCATTTCAAGAGGAATATTTTCCATTACCTGCCGTATGTTATTTTTTAATTCCTCAATAGTAGCAGGCATCGGGTTGTAGACTCTATCTTTCACAAATCCCCATACAAAAAAATCTGGGACAGTCAGGTCTGCGGAATTTGGAGCCCATTCTATTGGACCAGTCCTACCAATCCAATTATTTCCAAATTGTTGACAGATTCTCTTGCTATGTTGGAATAATGGGGTGGAGCCCCGTCTTGTTGAAAGCAAACATTTTGGTTCAAAATACCATATTGTTCTCACTGGTTTTAACACAATGTGAGGTTCTGTCAATGATCGCAATATTTTTGTGATGTGACATATTAACGCCTCCTTGATTATTATTTATTAATAAGATATCTGAATCATTACAGTATCCCAAATAAAGTTATCTAACTTCGCTTTCTGTGCACTGATTTCAAACTTTAAGGTACCGATAAAAAGTAAAAATATGCGTCTTTCAAGAAATTGCTTAATATACAGGGTGTCCCATTTAAAAAATTACATCTACTGTATTCTGAAAATACTCCACATTTCTAGCGGGTAAACCGGAAGTACGCCATTTATATAAATGTGTCACAACAAAACTCACGGTAATTTTAAACCTAACTGTAGAAACCGCATCTTATTATCTAGAACCGTTTCGAAGATATAAGCTCTTGAAAACAGTCAGAATATAATGAGACACCCAGTATTTTATGGGATTTAATAAAACGAGAAATATATTATAGGGCGCCAGAAATTTTAATTTACAGAAAAAATTTCAAAAACTGCGATACCACTGGAGAAGCGGAATAAATACACATTAAATTGCTTTTCTTACAGCGAAGAATCACATATGGTGTCTTCAGAGGTGAGGTGTCTCTGGAGAGTAGGGATGTACTCACTGAAACGCGATAATTATGGTAACCAGTTCAATCAACACAATATATTTTGACTAGCGTCAGTTGTTGGAACAATAAAAAAACTTATGCTATAGATACGTGAGAAACAGTAACAAATTAAAAACTAAAATGTCCTCATGTGTACTTATGTCTTGTCTACATAAAACGAGTACGTACACACCTCGAGATATTATTACCGATAAATACGTTAACAAAAAAACATGACTCAACACTACATTCGGTAATTGTTCGAGATATAGTCATAGTCTGCAGTGAACAAGCTATTTTGGTGATAACGTGGTTAGGCATAAATATAAAACTAATATTATATACAAACAGCAAATAAAACAAAAACATAAATTTCAGTACTGGTGAAATTATTTTCCTTCAATGTTTAAAAAAACAGGTAAGTATGCGTAAATGCGAAAATAAAAAACGTTACACTGTTTTGAGTTCTTCTGACGACAATTGAGGAATTAATATCCAGTTGAGTGGAAATCGTTTAAATACCTTCGTTTGGTTCTAAATATATGTAATCTGAATTTGCATCAAACTGGGAGGTGAGATAACTTTTGTGAACCTAAAACCGCAAAATGTTTCCACTTTATACAGCTTTTGCTTGTAAGTAGTTCGAATACCCCTTTGAAAATATCATCCCACTCATGACTAAAGAGGATTACATTTTGCGCCAAAACTTCAAATTCGGTTCAGTGGTATAGCCGAAATAAAAAGTGAGAAACTTAACTATAAAAGCACGTATATTTAGAAACTCCTGATACTCCTATTAAAAATATGTATTAAAATTGTAGATAATTCAATTTCATGCTACATATACACTTCAATTTCGTAATACCTTCATTTTGATAGAGATCTATTAAAAATCGGTTTTTTCAAAGCTGATTTTTGACCATATCAGTACTTCTTTCCACTAGCGTCTAGGATTTCAGGTAACATCTGTCATGAAGATGAACGAAAGTTAGTAGTTGAGGTGCGCATGCGTCCAAGCAACATTTAACTTTCTATTCGATGTAACTGAATGTGAGTGGATTGGCGCAAGCATGGGTGTAACGTTTGGCTAGTTCCGCAATTGTCGAAGTCGTCAGGCCGTAGGTGCCACTGGGTCCTGGCTAAAGGATCGGCAATGCGATTTCCTTTACTCCTGTCGTGTCCTTTGACCCACCTCATGATAATATTGTTATATGCCGAGGCGTCAGCTAAATCTTGGTGGCACTCTAGTACTAGCCTCGATATAACACGTTGTCTGTTCAAGGCTAATAGGGCTTGTCTACTATCAGTGCAGATTGTTATGTTTTTACCAGAAATTCCTCTTCTGGTTAGTTCTTTTGTGGCAATTGAGATACCAGCCAGTTCTGTTTGAACCACGCTGGTATTTTTTCCCATTCCCCACTTAATCTTTAGGCTTAGTGCTCTCGAGTAAACTCCGCATCCTGAGCCTTCTTCCATTTTTGAACTATCTGTATATATGCGTATTGCATTTGCAGCATCTGGCTCTGTGCTCTGTTTTATTTGTATTTTGTAGGGTTTGTTAAACAAAAACCTGGGTTCAATTGAATCATTGGCTGCCTGCAGCAGAGGTAGCGCAGTAAGCGCTTTCTGCCATAGGCTTAACCTCAATTGGCCCACTCCTACTTCGGGGTTTACACCAGCCGTGCGCAATCGTACCATGGCCATTAACGCACCTCCTTGACGTGCAGGTCCAGAGAGGTCAGACCAGTAATTAGTTCCATTGCTGCGGTTGGTGTTGTTCTCATGGCTCCTTCGGTCCCCATGCAATTGCTCCATACGTTAACATGGGTCTTATTATTGCAGTATAGATCCAGGTGACCACACAGGGTGACAGACCCCATGTGCGTCCCACTGTCCTCCGACACTGCTCATAAGCCACATATGCTCTTTTTGCTCTGCTGTGTAGATGAGAGTTCCATGTTAGTTTCCTGTCGAGGGTAATACCAAGGTATTTCACCTCTTCCGAAAAGTTTAGTTTGCTTTTGAAGATTTCGGGAGGTTTTAAACCCGATAAACTTCTTTTCCTGGTGAAAAGGACCATCTCAGTCTTTCTGGGATTGATCGACAGTGAGTGTTCCTTACACCATGTTTCAATTAATTCAAGCCTATCATGCGCTCTATCGTACAATGTGTTCACAAATTTGCCAGTCTGCAAGATAACTATGTCATCTACGTATGCAATTGTGTAGAATCCATTGTTGTTGAGGTGATTAATCAGGGTGTCTAGGACTATGTTCCACAGAAGGGATGATAAGACTCCTCCTTGTGGACATGCTTGTCTATTCCATTAAGTTTCACCTAGGAACTGATATAATAACTCAGTGCAGTATGGCTGTTTGACTATATTAACAACTTCCGACGTCGTGATTCTTCGTTTGAAAGATAATCTCCTATAATTTTGAAAAACTGTTCTCATATTGTAATTATCAATATTGAAGTCAAACATAATTTAGATTCAATTAAATTATAAATAATAGAGGTACAGTACCGGAAGAATGAACTTTTTCATTAGATATTTCCTCCTCTTTAAGGATCTTTTTTCAAAATACCTTGAATATTATTAGCTTTTGGTATCTTTTCGAATGAGCCATATCTCATATTATCAGGAGATTTATCGAGAATTTGAACATCTGGGAAACTACTAAACAGAAGATAAAAACACCTGGTCCATGAAATTTTGACCAAGAACTCAGTAACAGGAAAAAGCAGAATAGATAATCAAGTTTCTCTTACAAGACAATCTTACATAAAATAACTATTACCTTATAGCTTCCAGCAAAGTTTGTAAATCTTCATCATGTTCATCGGTAAAGTATCCAGAAATAATCAAAGGCTTATCTTCAGGATTTTTACTTTTTAGTAATATCCTACCTTTTGATTTCGGATTCAACAATGTATTACCAATTATCATACTTGGACCATCTTTTAATGCGTTCATCTTGCTTTTCGCAATATCTTCGTTTTCAGCCATTATCTTTAAAACACTATCCAGAAAACTGTTTTGGTTTGCTGCATATAAGAACAGGTGATTTTGGACGTTTGGATATTGTGAATTATTCTTGGTATTAAAGAAACTCCAAAAATTCAATACACTAGTGGTTGATAGAAATCCTTTTTGGCCCGTTAAATAATCATATAATTGATCTTGAGGATTTTCTAATCTGCAGCAATCATGAGAGAACGTTATAAACGTTCCTATGTTAAACATGTGGTCTTCCAAATTGTACCCTACTGGCAAGTCTTTTAATACATCTATTCCGAAGCTCTGTAAATGTTTTTTAGGTCCTATGCCGGATAACATAAGAATTTGTGGAGAATTGATGGCACCAGCCGATAGAACGATCTCTTTCTTGGCCTTTATCTTCAAAACTTTGTGTCCGATTTTAACTTCAACGCCAGTCGCTGTTTTACTTTCAGGATCTATTAATATTTTTGTAACAAAAGAATTAAGGGAGGTAAAAAGGTTTTCTCGCTCTTTAATCTGTCCTAAAAATGCTTTCGCTGTATTAAATCGCATTCCGTCTTTGATGCATTGGAATCCTTCCAAGGTTCCTAAAGGATTCGTAGGATTTTCTTCTTTTAGATTTGGATATCCCAGATGTGCGAAAGCTTCGCCTATGGCTTCTATTATCTTTTCACCTAAAATTATTTTATCAATAATTATTTATTGTATCAAAATTTGTAATAAAAGAAATTTATGATCTCTATTTTAATAATCTAAAAAGAGAAAATAAGAGGAGAAAAGAGATATCTTTTGTACGTTTCTTGTGGCATTACTTATTCTTTTTTCTTTTATTTTTTTTGTGTCAGATAGATCATTTCAGTACTTGTTAATCTTGACAACGGTAGCTGGAACGCTACCGAAACGTTGAAATAAAAAATAAAAAACATTATTGTGGTTTGATTCCAAAAAAAATAAAAGAAAAAAGAGAAAAGAGATGACATGATTAGAATAATAATTGGGAACACTTCCATAATATGTTAGTAAAGTCGATTTTATGAAAAGGAGAAGAAAAACTCGTACCTTTCTGTAAAATCAATTGCGGCAACTATAATTATTAATATAGATGATGATAGCGATGCAGCACTGAACTATACGGTGCTATTCAAACGTCCCCTCCCCCCTCGTATCTTTTGAACGGCTACACTTACATTAATAAAATTTGGAGGGTGAAAATAAAGTGTTGTAAACTTTTCTACGAATGGTAACAGGTGACGTAATAGTAATAGATGACGTCACAGTGCCACTCTGGCCAATAATTTTAAATAGTACCTTATGGCAAGTGATATCTCGTTTGCAAGGCATTGACATTGGCTACATAGCCATATTAATTTTGTTTGGGTTTAAACTTATTTGGACGGATAAATTAAATAAATACCAAAATTATTTTTTTAAATTTAATTAATCAAATATCAACAATGGATTCTTATAGCAAGTGATCGAAATGTGCTCCGTCTACCTCCTGACAGTAATACATCCTATTAGTAAACTCTTGTCGTACTCGTTCGAATGTGTCAGCTGAAATTGCATTGCATTCTTCAATAATTCTTTCATTCATAAATTCATAAACCTTGGATTTCAAGTACCCCCATAGAAAAAAATCTAATGGTGTCAGATCTGGTGACCGAGGTGGCCATTCTATAGGACCTCACCGGCCGATCCATCTACCTCGATATTCTTCATCCAGGTAACGTCCTACTGCACCATAATAGTGTGAAGGATCACCATCTTGTTGAAATGTTATTTCCAGATGGCCGAATTCATCTGGATTATCTTCCAGAATTTCAAGAGTTAACGGATCAATTGCATTTTGTAACATCTCCAGATACACTTCACCGCTTAAATTTGAA
Source organism: Galerucella tenella (assembly GCA_910591685.1). Lineage (NCBI taxonomy): Eukaryota > Metazoa > Arthropoda > Insecta > Coleoptera > Chrysomelidae > Galerucella > Galerucella tenella. The sequence continues at coordinate 5,680 of CAJUYH010004750.1, read as the reverse complement.
TTTAGGAAGACAGGACCAACTATGTGGTTTTCCAAAATACCTGCCCAAACATTGACTTTTTCTGGAAATTGGGTATTTTGTTCACGAAAGGTGTGAGGATTTGTGTCACTCCAATACCTTACATTTTGTGTATTCACATTTCCATTGAGGCAAAAAGTACTTTCACTAAAACAAATTGTTTTTGTGTAATGTGGGTTTTGACTAATTTTATTTGTCATATATTCACAGAATTCGAGTCTACTGTTGGGGTCGTCATCCGAAAGGTGGTGCACCATTTTTAACTTGTATGGATGAAATTTATTTTTAGCCAACACTCTCTGTACTGTACTTTTACTTACTTCACAGATAGACGCAACTTTAGTTGAAGAGGAAGTAGGGTTTACTACCATTTCAGCAACTATATCCATTTTTTATCATCACTAAATGTTGGTCGACCAGATTGTTTGGCATCTTGAACACTACCTGTTGCTTCAAACTTGTGAAGAAGCTCCCTCAAATAAGTTCCCGAGATAGGGCGATCTGGGTATCTCTCATTAAATAAACGTTCCGCTTCATGGAGATTCTGTCTAGAGTTACCAATTATTAAGATAGCTGCTACTTTGTCGGCTTGAGTACGTACCATTTTGCCTATGTAAACTCTTAAACGTCCAGTTAAACAATAATAAAATTAAATATTCAAGCTATTTAGAAAAACTTTGCAAAGCAACAAATACTATTAAATTAAAAACGTAAATTTTTTTGACAACTAACAAGAGGCCGACTGAAAAATCTTCGATATTTAAATGTGAAATAATAATTTTGGTATTTATTTAATGTATCCGTCAAAATTAGTTGAAACCCAAACAAAATTAATATGGCTATGTAGCCAACGTCAATGCCTTTCAAACGAGATATCACCTGCCATAAGGTCCTATTTAAAATTATTGGCCAAAGTGGCACTGTGACGTCATCTATTACTATTACGTCACCTGTTACCATTCGTAGAAAATTTTACAACACTTTATTTCCACCCTCCCAATTTTATTAATGAAAGTGCAACCGTTCAAAAGATACGAGGGGGAGAGGGGACTTTTGAATAGCACTGTATATTTAGAATAGTATTGTACATTTAAATACATTACTTGTACATTGTCTACTATATTATGCAAAATATAATTCAAATTTCTTAAGTTTGACCCTGTAGCACGTTTGCATCTTTTACTTCATGATTTTTCACACAATGGGATTAAACTAGGTAGTTTATTGCAATTAATAAGCCAATATCATTTAGCGTGAAACTTTATTCCCACTAAAACAGACTAGCGTCTAGCCGGTCACGCAGCATCGATCCCGAAGATGAACGACACATGAACGATAGGCGACAACGTTGTCAAATTTGTAACTATGTATAAAAATATCAGAAAATAAGAAATAGAAAACTGAAATAAAATCAAGAAAACCCAGGCCCAAACCAGGTTGATCAAAGTGTAACTATGTATAAAAATATAAGAAAATAAATAAAAAACTAAGAAAAACCAGAAAAACCCTGGTCCGAACCGGGCTTCGAACCTGGACCTCAGGGTTGTTAACTCAGTATCCTACCAACTGGGCTGATCTGCTCACGTTTAGTTACATCGAATAGAAGGTTAGGCCGCTTGGACGCATGCGCACCTCAACTACTATCGTTTCAATTTATCTATTATTCAATAAATAAAATTTGACAACGTTGGTGCCGAGTCGGGTGAATAAGCTCTCGTTCGGAATCGATGCTGCGCTGATGATGCGTGACCGGCTAGACGCTAATCTTAAACAGTCAAGGAAGAGTCCTATGTTCGCTGGCTAGTTTCCACCAGCAAGCCAAATTTTCGGAATATTAACTTACTTTTTTGAAACTTTCGAACGCTATAATATAATTCGTATATTCATTTGCATGTATTCACCAACGCTTATCGTATTCTGGAAGTTTACAAAGAAAGTTCTGGACGTTCCCGGACAGTTGGAGATGTAATTGAAAAACAAGATATTCTGAATGAAATCCATCAAAACCAAGAAACAAGTAATAGTTAATGAACTCTGTTGCAGTTGATACATCATCCGGAATGTTTTAAATTGTGGGTAAAAAACACCTTCACATTTATGTAGCCCTTATATTTTCAAATTTAACTCGACATCAATATCTCAACCACATTGGTGTCTACTCATTTGAACAAATCTAAACTCTCCTGATCCTACATTACTCAATTGTTTTTTTCACCTTTTTATCAATTTTCAACCCACGCTTATTAACCCTTAGTATCACTTGGATTTGTATGCCATGTTTTTTATGATGAAGTAGTACCGAAGGAATGCCCCAAGTACACGGCACCCATTAGTCAATCGATTGGTTCTCTTGACTAACAATCAATCAAATTCTGTCATTTTGCGTCATTTCAAACAGTTTCAACCAATCATGTCAACATAACATTGAAAATCCCATATGAACCGGGATCTTTTCGTCGAAAATTTCCCCCCAGCTTGAAACGTGAACTTTGCGTCCAGCCTTTCAGCTTTTATATTTATAAATTAATTACTCCAGAATTTTGATTTTTGGTTTAATAGTCCATACCTATATATTTCCTAAAAATATTGCTTTTGAAAAATTAATAAATTATTTCACTTTTGTGATTTTTTGTGGAATAAACTAATGGACCAAAAATCAATGTTCTCAATGTATTTTACCGCGAAATTTGAAATTTTGAAGGTTCTTTAAATAAGAATGAGGAAGGTTCCGGCAGGTCTTCTCTCATCTTCTGTCGACAAAGCACAGTTCCTGGGAGACAAATAGTCCCTAGAAGTTCCTGAGATACAAGCTTCTTGGAAACATAAAGTTCCCTCGAGACAGTGTCCTGAAATAAAATTTTCTGAGACAAAAGTCCTTTGGACTACAATAGTCCCAAGCAGATCAACAGTCTCTTGTACTACAACAGTCCCTGAAGTACCTACCATAGTTCCGTTCCTTGGAATAAAAGTGTCCATAGGAGTACATCAGTCCTTTGGATGACAAACGTTCCCCAAGAGATTCCTCAAAGTTCCAATAGTTAAAGTACAACTTCATCTGGACTTCATCTTCACAAACATAAGTTTTAGTGTGCTAAGTATTTTTTTAATTGTTTACTAACCCTTCTTTTTTGTAATTTCAATATAGAAATTATATACGATTTTTTTACTTCAATAGTTTTATTTACTACACAGAATCGTTAAGTTTTTTTTTATTTTTTTTTGTGAATTAACATATTAAAAGTTAGCTAACCTTTAAATTTTATTTTGTTTCTAATTTTCTTTTAGGAAAGAAAATTAGTGGCGCCCTAAAATTGCTTTTTCTTTTTTTCTATTTTTGCTAAAATTAATTTTTTTCTTAAGATCAATAAGGTAACAAAGCCCTGCGAACTGGCTTAGTTTATTACCAAATTTAATCGGTGAGTTAGGCAAGAGCCTGCAGTATATTCACCATCCATTTTGTTTACGCCATTGGTCATTTTTCATTTCATAGGCGTCATTGTACATTTTTCGTTTCATTAGCGCCCAACTTTAATAGTATTAGGCTTCAAGCTATCGGAAATTTCACTGTTGGTCCGTAACTACAGTACCTAACGAGTGCTAAAATTGCGCATTTGTCAAAGTGACATTCCAAATTTTGAAATTCGTTGAAATGTCGCGATTTGGACAAGAGTCTTTAAATTCTATTCAAGAAAAAGTGACCGAAAGCAACGAACATTAACAAGACAAGAAGGATCACTCTAAGCTCCTCCCCTCGCTCGAATATCGGATGCTACTTTGTATAGAGTACCGTAAGTCTCCTACGCGCGATATGCATAAACAGGTTGTCCGTCGTAGAGATATGTAAAAAAATATACCAGTTGTCTTTTTGAGTGAGCGAATTTTCATTTAGAAATAAAATAAACATTTACGTACTTAGTGTTTTGTGTTTGGTTCTGCAAACAGAATGATGGAAAGGCAACATGCGTGGAAAAATGTATAAACAATACTATGCACTTTATAAATGGCTGGAAATTACTATTACCTCTGCTCTGTCTTTATGGGAAACCTTAAAATGCAGGAATTATTCATTTCTTTTAACAAGGAACCTTAATCAGGATTGCATTGAAAATTTTTTTGATCTGGTAAGAAATTGTTGCGGAAACTCGAGAAATCCAACCCCAATTCAATTTTGTAGGGCATTCAAGGAATTATTTTCTCTAAAATATTTTAATGAGGTTGAAGGTGCCAATTGTATTAAAGATATTAATACAGTTTTGCTCAATGTTACTCCTGATATGCTAGAGGAATATAAAAATATCGATGTACCTATATTGACAAATAATAGCTCTTTAACAGTTTTCACATGCGACTATAGAAATCTTTCAAGTACGGATGGCAATGCTATAGTTTACATTTCTGGCTATCTATTAAGGAAATGTTTGCTGCAACACTCTTGTAGTGCTTGCACAAAGTATAATGATGAAAAGACATTACCAAAAGAAGCGGCTGTATTTTTAGAGCATGAAGCATATTCGACTTGTACCTCCTAGTAATATTGTAGAATATGTTAAACAACTAGAAATAATCTTTGTTGAAAATTTTATTAAAATTAGTTGTCACGAGAACGTTGGAGCGAACCTTAGAAAATTATATGAAAATTTACTATTTACACATCCTTGTAAAGAGTTTCCTCATAAATATTTTTTAAACCTATATATTAGGCTGCGGATATTCTTCGAAACAATCAATGAAACCTAACATAAAATTAAATATCTTAGAACATATTTGAAAACCGGCATATTCAATATGGAAGACTTTCATAATTCATAGATTTTAACTCATTTGGTTAAACGTGTTTGGTTTTGGATGGTTCGTGTATCGATTCTCACAATTTTCGAATCGCGATAATTATTTTTCCAAGTACCCGTATTTTACTGTTAGGTAAGTTGGTACTCTTTGATGGCCTCGGATTTGAAACAACCTGTAATGACCTGTTTACATTTTATATTAGAATACCTATTTAAGTTGGCATTTGCAAACATTTTATTGTTAATTTTTATACCTACTAGTCTCATGTGTAGCCTACATTATTACTTTTTGATGTAACTTTGAATTTTCCCTTCATTTTTGCTACCATTTCTTTTTATAATTATGTTTAGATTCACCAATTAAATATCCTGACGATATTCCCTTTTTTATTTTAATTCCCACTAAGCGGAATAGGTTACAATAACAATTATTGCTAGATGTTTTTAAATCATTCTGGCAAATGAACGTTTATTCGTTTTAATCGCTAGCGGTTTGCATCAACCTCGTATATGCACGAGCACGTGCACGGCTCCAGGAATTTGTCTAAATCGTCGGCGCGCTTGTGTAAGCTGGACATGAAAGTTCCGACGGAGAGTGACCCTTCTTGTCTTGTTAATGTTCGTTGCCGAAAGTAAACCCAAAAATACAATACTTTCATTTGTTCTACTCGAGAAATATTCTACCGAATAATAGATACATAAATTTTCATTCAAGCATGTTGTCAGTAAAAACTGCATTCATCAGTTATTTTCTTATTTTGTTAAAAGACCTTCGCAAACATATGGAAATAAACTCATGCAGTTTTCAGACAACATGCTTTCATGGAAAATTATTGGTAATTTTGATGCACTTGTGTAATCACTTCCGATAATTC
>CAJUYH010004749.1:0-25833 GCA_910591685.1 Galerucella tenella | reverse complement strand
TTATAGATTTTTATATATAGGGAGATTAAAAAAATTGTTCTTACACACAAGGGAATATTAATATGGAAGTATTATTATGTTAATATTATAAATGTATTAGGTAGGTATACTAATTGCAAAGACCCACATGTGAAAACATCAAACTCAAAATTATTACCTATGTTACAAAAAAGAAAATTATGAAAATTTCACTGTACCAAATAAATTAAAAACAAATAGGTATTCAATATAAAAAGAAATAGTACACAAATTTTATTTGAAAAACTTAGACCTAAATCGTTGATATGGATACAGTTGTTTTTGTCGTCGGCTGAACGTAAACAATCACCCCCCTACAAAGTTAGGTGTCGATGCATGTACCGGCAAGTCGCCGCCAGGTCGTCGCCAGGCGTTTCTTCACGCGCTGTTGCCAATACGTAAATTAAGTCGCGGAAAGTTTGTCGGATTGTTTAATTTTACACTTTCGCGTATTTTCAAAAGAAAGTTTTTTTGTCTTCAACACAAACACTGTGATAATTGTTTTTATAGCACACACGAAGTTATGCAATTAAATAACGGGATCTTCAGAGTATAAAGTTCAATAGATGAAGGAAAAAAAGGCAGCTATGGCCAAAAAACATGGGATATGTCAAAATGACAGACAATATCCGGCTCGAAGGACCAATAAAACTATGTACAGGAAGGGGTTTCGCCTTAGCGAGATTTTGGCTGGTTCCAATCAGTTTTAATTTGTTATTGCTCCTTGCCTTCCTGACATGTTTTGAGAAATTTTCTCAATAAACAATACTTGCCAACCTTCTGTTGACAAGTGAGATGGAAATTCCTTTTAAAGTGAAGGTAATATAAAAATGCGGACACTAATAACTATTCTATTAGAAATCTTGCAGCTTGAACAATTAATATTTGAACGAAATGAAGTACCAAACTTGAAAAGTGGATAAGGCAACAGCGCTTACCATCATGCAAAACCCGGCCTCAGCGAGTACGCGGGAAAACGAACAATATGTTGCTTTTAATTATAATTACAGGTATAAATACATTACCGATAGTCATCGGGTGATCACTTCACACTGTATTATTGCACACTTTAGTTATTGAAAGTAAATTATTTAAAAATATTAAGTTTGAACGGTTAAAATTGAAATGAACGAGGAACCTTCAGAGGAGATCCCATCGCCATCGCTACCAGGGTTGAGCTTACAATGCTGCTTTCGTTGGCGCTATTTGAGCGGCAAGTGAGTCGGGCGGTACCGATTGGTTAGGAGAGCATTCACAAAAGGCGCGCAGATGTAAAAATTGGAATTTATGCCTTAATGTAGAATTAAGGTACAGTGTAGGAATTTATGGGAAATTCCTACAATTGTTGAATCGTTTTTGATTGTTGTGAGTGTTGGAGAACCCATAATCACGTGACCCACATGGTTGTGATTGATTCTGCTGCCAATTCTCCAATGCATCAGCTTTTTTATTCAAAAACTCAAGTAGCTCCTTTAATGTGGGTAATTCCAAACGAGGTTCAAATTCCTCCCATTTCTTTTGCAAGCTGAAATCTAATTTAGATGTAATGAGATAGATTAAATAAATGTCTGAGCTTTCTGAAGCAGATAAATTCAAGTTTTTAAAGCTGCTAAATGTGTTGAGGTTTCAATAATCAATTTTCTGTATGCTTGAGCAGATTCTTTTTTGATAGATTCTGTATGAAAAATAGCCTTTATATGATTATTTGCCAAAATACGTTTTTTATCGAACATTTTACACAGGGTTTCCCATGCTTTATCATACTGATCCTCCACAAAATCAATTCCACCTATTATTTGTTTTGCATAACCATCTAAAAAAGTGCATAGGAAATTGTACTTATTTGCTTTGTTTATTGCAGTATTATTGTGAACAATAGATAAATAATTGGTTTTAAAATTAAGCCAACTCTCATAGTCACCTTTAAATGTCGGCAATTTTATTTTTGGGAGGAAGCTTGTTTGAAATGTATCATTGTTACCATTATTGCTAATTTTATTAGTAATAATTGGCGTATTAACTTGCACATAGTGTTTTAAAACACCCATTACTTGAAAAAAATCGTTATCAAACTGGCTACGTATTGTGAAATGTTCCTCTAAATCATCGTCAGCACATTTTTGTTCTACATCTTTATGTATTTGGTCAAATTGATCATATAGCCCTTTGAAACTTTCAATTCTAAATTCTACATCTGAAATAGTTGGAGTATCGCTCTCTAAACACTTTGTAAATAGCTTTAAATTTTCCAAACGCACTTTAATTGAATCTCTACACCGTATTGAATGTTTTAACTTCATTATAAGCGAAATTGTTAATTGTAAATAAAATAGAAATCGTTAAAAATAGGAAACATGCATGGATTGCAGTTAAATTTTCAGAATTGTAGCCTTATGTGATTTTTAAAGTAGCATAAATTGATTTGACTACTCTTGAATAGTAAATAAAATCAAAAGTTTCACTTAATTGACTCACTATTTGCAATTGCTATGAATAATAGATTTTGTGATTGACAGATAAGAGAGAAAAATAGTTTGAAACGATCTAACCTCCAATGTCTCTCCTAATTGTGAAGAGAATACGTGAACTTGGGGCCAATTCTGTCGGCCAGTGTAATCTTCGGATTGGAAATAGCAATTCTACGACTACCTTGAATTGGGTTTTTTTACGATACGGCAGTTACTCTTGGCTTCACTGACGATCTTGTCTTTTGCTCAAATTGTGTTTGACTTGAATTGGATACTGTTTTTTCTTGGATCCGGCTCGATATGGACCAAAATTATTTATATAGTTAATTGGATGATATTGAATGAGTGGACTGTACACATTGACTTGATGAGAATTTATTTTAAACTTGTTAGATCATTTTACAAATTGTGACTGTCAAAGTGACATCTATAACTACAAACTTGATCTGCCGTAATATATAAAAATTAACATAATTAACCATTTAAACACCACCTTTATGCCGGATACAGCCTGCCCATAAGAGGGTTTTTGTAAGTCAATTTCACCTGACGTTACAACTGACTCAGCCGAGCAGGGCTTTTTTGCCTCTTGTGTGGGTGTCATCATTAGCCACAGAGGGAATATTCTTCACCTCTTGCGACTGATCCTGCTTCCGCTGCTCTAGAATTTGTTTCAAGGCGAATTGGTGAGGTACCCCGCTCTTGAAAAGACGACGTCGCTTCCTAGCTGCACCACCTAGTTCCCTTGGTTTGCACTCAGGTGTTGGAGAACTAAGGAGCTCTCGTTCCTGATCAGATGTTACAGGGAGGTGAGTTGGAGCCGATAGATCGACTTCCATCTCCTCTGTAGAATCTTTTATAAAAAATTTTGTTACTTTTTCCATAAAAAGTCCCACGAGTAGCTAGGGAAAATATGTCCATCATGGCAGAGCCCTGCATTACCATAATGAGGCTTACTTACGACGAGAGGGCGCCCAGTATCTAGGAGGTTCCGTTAGTGATGGACTCACTGTCATACATCCCCTCGGCACGGATACGCACACCTTAGGATTAGGCCAAAACCGTTGGGATGTCATTTAGTCAGAGAATAACAGCACCAAAATGATCCTGTTATTCCCATTACCAGTGGTGCTAACGTGGAAGCAGACACCCGATAGCTGTATTTGCCCGTTATTCCATAACCTGAACTAACATACATGCAAAAGCAGCAAGCAGTAGCGCAACAATGAACAAAGACAGCTAACCCCGCCAAGCGAATGGGTGTAATTTGTCGTCTTGACTACCTATGTTGACTACTCCGTTGTAGTAAAATACCTCCTAAACCCAACTGACTGAAATCTGTATGAACTTCGGTTTTATAAATTCAAGACCGGTTGACTAACTGAAATTTCTTTGAGCTTTGTAAACACTTGTTCTTCTTTATCGCCCCATTTCCATTTCACCGATTTTTTTATTAAGTTTGTTAAAGGTCTAGTTATCATAGCGTTCCCTTTAACAAAGTGTCGAAAATATCCCGTGATGCCCATAAATTGGCGAATGTTGTGAACAGATCTTGGAATTGGGAAATTTTCAACAGCTTTAATTTTCTCACTACCGGGCTTAACCGTACTATATATATACTATAAAAATCAAAATTCTGAAGTGATTATTGCACATTTTTAATATCTGAAATGTTAACCAACAAAGTTAACGTTTCACATCCCTTTTTACAGTAGCAAAACATCGTGTTCAGCAGTTTTTCCGGCGCAGGTGGGAGTAAAGTCTGAATAGGTTCTAATATATTATCGACTAACCAAGCCACACTTAAACTTGGTAATATACCCAGAAAAGATGATGATGAGCAGAAGACAAAGGTTTATCATAATGTCGGATAGTCAAGCAGCCATTAGAGCACTGAGCTCTTGTGTAATCAGTTCCAAAATGGTGTGGGGATGCCTAGACAAACTCAATGCACTACTATGGATTCCAGGACACACTGGAATAGAAGAAAATGAAATAGCAGATGAACTAGCAAAGAGGGAGACTCAAATTCCTTTCTGGGGGCCTTTTGCGGAATCAGCCCCAATGTAATATTGGAAGAAATAGGTGAAGCAGAAAGAAAGAGATGATCTGACCATTGGAAAGATCTAGTAGGACTTATACAATCAAAGATTCTTCTGGGTGACTACAACCTGTTGAGATCAAATGAATGCATAAGTCAAAATAAAACGGCACTAAGAGTTTTAACAGGGATCCTAACGGGACATTGTCGCCTGAATGGGCACGAGAGAAAACTCAAAATATTGGAGGAAGAAGAATGTAGCTTTTGTGTCATGGAAGAAGCCTCCACATACTTTTCAACTGCACAGCACTTCAGAATCCTAGAGTAAAGCACCTGGGATTATTACTGGATAGAAGAGGAACATTTATCCAAGAAACGGATGAGCAATCAAGTCTACCAAAAGTATTTAAAAATTAAAGGAAGTAGCTAAGGATTTGAATTGGTTAATTACTGAAACTATTATCTCTCTCAGTCATATTTAACCAGAAAACAAAAAACAAGTTGATTCATGTCAAGAACTTAATGGTTCAATTTTCATAACAAAGAACTGACCAAATATTAAATCTCCATTCCGTTGACACTGACCGCAGTGTCAATCGATCGATAAACAACAGGGCAACAACACTAATAGTCCAGGAGGAATCGGCGCATAAGTAGGTACCGGATACTATTTCACATCATTTTCTACGCGATCCTCTTCAAATTGCCCAGCTGATGATATAAATGCATGTTGCCATGGGGAAACCCGGTGCCATATTGTTTAATCCGAAATTGTTTGAGCAATTGCAAGGAATTGTTATTTTTCAACAGGACAAATTTTATTTATATTCTTCATTGGAATACCAATAAAAAAGGTCCTATGAACTTTTACGATGAAGTTAATATTTTTAGAGATATGAATTTTTAAAGGTTCGAAAAATCTCAAATTAGGGTACTTTCGACCCATGAGAAATATAACAAAAAAACATAAAATATGGATAACATCTATTTTCAATTCTATATATACAATAGTTAATAATAGTGTAAATAGAGATTTTTAAAAATTTCATTGTTTATACCTGTTTTTTAATTGTTAATTTCGCGCGATCACAAGTATTCGCATCGGTCTCTCTATGTCTTGAATCAATATTTATCATTCATCTTAAAAACTATTAGTGACATATTAAATTTAATATACCTTTAATCAAATAAGCATCTCGGAGAAGGTCGTTTTATATCGGGATCCTATACTAATTGGAAAAATGAAAAAAAAATTAACGTGAGGGACCGGCAATAGTAATTTACGTTACAAGACTTGAAATTAGTTTTTTCAGGTCGAGACAAGCAGATTCCAGGGCGAGCCGTATGCGAGTCCTGGAAGCTTGATGAGACCTGAAAAACACTAATTTTCGGGTGCGTGACGTTCTTTTTAAGACGGACACTTCGATATACATTCAATTCTTCATTTTACTTTTTATAACAAAGTGATTAAAAAAACTAAAACCAGATGAAATAATAAGTTTGACCTAAAAGACAATTTAAAAATCAACGAACTGTCATCACTCGACAATATATCGAAACGTTGTTACCATAGGAACGAAATCAAGGTAGATTGTATTATAAAAGAGCGATTGGAAAAATGAAAACAAAATGAACATCAGGGACCGGCAATAGCTATTTACCTAACAAGTGCGGAAAATGAATTCTTCCGCACGAGTCTGCCGTTTACCGAACGACGCGTAGAGTTCGGTGAAGCAGGTATTAGGTACAATAGTTTTTTACGAACGTAAGGAAAGTCAACAGAACTAATCAAAAGTTGAGATATTTTTGTCTGATTATAAGTGCTTGCTTATAGTTTGTTTAGAAACATATTTTATTAGATTATTGATTGTTCGATTTGTCTTCTTGCTTAAACGGCTGCTAACGAAGGACCAGCTCAAGGAGAGCAATAAATATATGACTGTGTGGAAGAAGGAAGAATACTTGATCGATTCGATCTATTGGTTCGTGACAAAAATTCGATAATTTTACTTAAACTTTATTTTTCAGTTTTCGGTGACATTTTTTCATTCATACAATTTTCTTCTGTCATCATAATAATAATTTCTTGACAACAACTCGTCTTTTTTTTATTAAAAAATTAGGTTACAATAAACTGGGAAAAACCATAGACTTAACATGCCGCCCGCCTTGAAAAGTCCACTTTTCAATGAAAATAAATATTATACAGGTTTGCGGTACAACAAAACATTACATAAGTATATACATTTTGATTTATATATATATTTTTTGAAATCAGTACTCGATTGGCAGCGCGCAAACTTTAGAAATGGTTCTCTTCAAAATATTACCATTTGACATTCGAACCGAAACTACGCGTACCACATTGTCAGTACCATAATGTAATTTTACGACACGAGCGAGAGGCCACCTTAAAGAAGGTAAGTTATCTTCAATAAGAACAACCATGGATCCAACTTTTAAAACGCTTACGACATCAAGCTTCCATTTGGAACGAGTTTGCAGCTGACTTAAATAATCCTTTGACCATCGTTCCCAAAATTGTTGCTTCAGTTGTTGTAATCGATAGTATCGATCCGCGCTGGAGATTTTAGCTTTTTTGAGGTCTTTTTCTGGTAAACTTGCTAGTGAGTCGCCAATAAGGAAATGAGCGGGAGTCAAGGGTAGGACATCGGTCGGGTCATTGGATAAAGGGCTCAAAGGACGTGAGTTCAAGCAAGACTCAATCTCCACCAGCAGCGTGTACATTTCCTCGTAAGTTAAATGTGATTCACCGAGTACGCGTTTAAGATGGAATTTTGTGGACTTAACCGCAGCTTCCCACAAACCACCCATATGAGCTGATCTAGCTGGATTAAAATGCCAATTTATTCTGTCAGGTGCCAAGAATTTTGAAACGGAATCATTATGATTTTGATCAGTAAGAATATCATAAAGCTCTCTAAAATAATTGTTAGCTCCTACGAAATTCAAACCATTATCGGAGTAAATATCACTTGGTTTTACGCGTCGAGAACAAAATCGTTTCAAGGCGTTTAAAAAACTATGTGTTGTTAAATCTTTAACTAACTCTATGTGAATTGCGCGAGTTGCGAAACAAGTAAATATACAAATATAAGTTTTAACTAATTTGTTTCTTCTCAACGAGCCTTCTCTGTCTTCTCTGTCTGCCTGTTAAATTTTATTTCATTTAAATAGCCAATTTGTGTGATAAATTTGAGCCATATATTTTTTAGTTCTGTAGGTACATTTTCATCCCAGTCCAATTTTAGATGCCAAAGTTGTTGTAAAATTGATTTCGCTGTAATTACCGCTGGACTGATCAAACCCAGGGGATCAAAAATTTGTGCAATTAAGGACAGAATCGTGCGTTTGGTAACATCTTGTTCGTTCACATCTAGATTTAATGAATATCTTAATACGTCCTCGTTCGCGTCCCAAATTATTCCCAACGTTTTTAATTGTTTTTCATCATGAAATAATACAAAATTTTCGTCTTGACTGTTTGTGGAATTTTTTATATAAGTTAAAACTGATTTGTTGTTAGATGACCATTTCCTTAATTCAAAGTTGGCTCCCGTTAATATTTTTGATAACTCATGATAAATTTCTATAGCTTCCTGCTTAGAATCTACACTGGTTAATAAATCATCCATGTAAAAACATTTTTCGATTATTTGCGATGTTCGTGGATATTCTAATTTATTCTGTAACGCTAACTCTTTTAAACATCGTGTCGCTTGAAACGGTGCACTTGAGGTGCCATACGTAACCGTGTTTAGTTCATAAACTTCGATAGGTTCATCTGGCTTTTCTCTCCAGACTATTTTCTGAAAACAACGTTCGCTTGGATCAATATCTATGCATCTGTACATCATTTTTATATCAGCGCTCAACACATAAGATCTTAAACGTAGTCTGAGCAAAATGGAATACAAATCCTCCTGAATATGTGGGCCTGTTAAAATTAAATCATTCAATGAAATATTGGTACTTGACTTTGCGCTTGCATCGAAAACAACTCTGCATTTCGTGGTAACTGACGAGTCTCTCAAAACTGCAGTATGCGGTAAAAAAATGTTTCTCCTTTAATTGAAGTGTCCGATTCTGATAATCCTTTATATGTCATGTGTCCCAAGTTTTCATAGTCTCTCATTAAATTGATATATTGCGATTTTAAACCTTCATTTTTTCCAAGACGTACTTCCAAATTCTTAAAAGCCATAATTTTTGTATTTCCCAATATATCAGGGCATTCGGGATTAAAAGGGTATTTTACGATAAATTTCCCGTGTTCGTCTCGTTTTGTGGTTGCCTTAAAGTATTCTTCACAATACTGCTCACTTTTTGACAATAAAAATTTAGCATCCAGCTCTTCAATTTGCCAAAACCTGGTTAAAGCATCATTTAATTGCTTATTCGATATTTTTGTATTAACGTTACAAACTAGCATTTTATTTGAATCCTTATTTAAATTTAGATTTCCGCTTACGATCCATCCCAACGATGTTTCCTGTAGTACAGGTTTATTTTCTCCTAACTTCAATTTACCTTGTTTCAATAAGTCAAAGAAAATACCTGCTCAGAGTAATAAATCTATCCTTTTTGGTACGTTAAACTGTTCATCTGCTAGTTCGAGTCCTTTTGGTAACTTCAATTGGGTTTTTTCAAATTTAGTTAGCGGTAAATTTGAAGTAATTTGAGATAAGACTGAAAATTGTAAGTTTAATTCAACGTCTCCATTTCTTGATTTAATTTTTGCAATAGTTCTATAATTAATTTTCGTTTCTATTTGATTTATTCCAGCTAACGGCAGGTCAATTTTTTTGCATTTTAGTCTTAATTTTTCAACTAACGTTTCGCTAATTAGGTTCGATTGACTACCTGAGTCGAGTAATGCAGTACATTTAACCCATTTGTTAATATCGTTTTGAATAAGAACCGTTGCAGTGGATAATAAAACTTGATTCGAATCAATAATCGTGCACGTATGGGTTGCTTGTGCATTTTCCCTGTCGAAATCGCCATTTTGTGCATAATGTTCATCAGATTGATATATTTCTGATGGTATTTCCTGGTTTCTTGTCGATGTAATATGTCTTAATTGTTGTGACGTTTCATTTTGAACAGGTGCGCAAAACGCGCTTGTTTGCCGATTGACTCTCGAATCAGTTGATTCTGTTGGCTGCGCATACGCCTGACGCGACGATGATTGTTGCGATTCAGCTTTACCATATTGTGAACGTTGTGTCGGATTTTGACTTTTTTTTGGAATTGTCTGTAATTTTCTACATGTAATGCGGTATTATGTTTTAAATCACATTTTTTACATCCTCCGGATAAACAATCTTGTTTAAAATGACCAGATCTTGAGCAGTTGGTGCATAATTTATGTTTATATAAATCTTGGTATTTTTCCTTAATATTCAAACTGATAAATTCAGGACATTGATAAATTAAATGATTTTTATTACATTAAACAGGTGTTTTGATTGGATGTATTTATAGGTGATTGAACGTGTCCCACTATCCTTCTAAAGTTTGTGTTTTGTGTTTTTAATGGTGCTTTGATACGTGAAGAAGTTAATTCATTTGAATTATTGTTTTTTAAATTGTCGATAGAATGAACAGCTTCTAAATTAAAGCATTTTTTTGTTAAAAATTCAGTAAATTCAGACATTGTTGGCAACCTTTGATCATTTTGTTTGTTTTCCCATTCCTTTTTTGTACGGTCATCTTCTTCTTCTTCTTCTAGGTTACAATGGCCTCCTATCCTATAGGACATCCAGCCAACGTTGTGGTATTGTATTTTTGTGTTTATTTTTGAAGAGTGCACCTTGCAGTGCGTCTGGGTACTAGGCCATTCTCTTCAAATTGATTTTTATTGGGAAGGATTAGGGTTTAACAAAGGTCAAGACTCTTCTCGTTCTGTGGCGTATCCAGAACATTTCACAAAGGTTTGCGCCAGGTTTAATGGATTGTTAGGTGTGATTCTGAAATATAATATGTTTAACATTTATATGTATATTAATGTGTTGATATTTTAATTGGTTGTGTAAGTTGTGTTTCAGCTATGCAGGTTCTATAAGCTAGGGTTTTGTGCGTTAGCATGCATCTAAATACTAATGTTATTTGCTACTAAATGATTTATTACTATTCTAGTTACTTTGGATGTGGGTTGTTGTAGTATGTCATTTATACTTATTGGTCCCTTCATGTTTGTTATCAATTTCCTGTACAGTACCTCGTTTTGTTGTGCTTTGTTATTGCAGCCCAGGATTATATGATTGAGGTCCCCATACTCTCCACATTCGCAATTTGGATTGTCCTTTATCCCTATTTTGTGTATGTGTGCTGGCGTAATGCAGTGTCCTGTTCTCATCCTACACATTAGTGTTATATGTCTTCTAGAGATATATTTTCCCTCATTAAACCATGGTTTCTTATTTGGTTCTCCAGCTATTCCTTTGTACATTTTCCCTTTTTGTGTAGCCAGCTGTTTTTATTCCTTTCTCCAATGTTTCCAAGTATTTTCATTTTTTGTTTAAAAGACTCCTGTATAGTTTAATTGATTTGTCATGCCTTGTTCCATGTTTCTACCTTCTGCTGCAGCTTTGTCTGCTCTTCCATTTCCTATTATTCCGACCTGGTCATCTAATTTTTGCAAAATTATTGGAATCAATAAAGCATCCCACTTTTCAACAGGTAACTGCAAATTTTTCCAAAGCAGACAAATGTTGATATAACAAATCTAATAATTTTCTTAACATCGATGAAGATTCTCGTGTAATGTGTGGTAAAGGTAAAGGTTTTCTTCATTTTGAGATAAAAAACTTGAAAAGCGATCTAATCTATCTATAATAACCTGTCTTACGTGCGATAATTCTATAATTTCAATTCCATCATTGCTAACTTCTTCATTACAGTTTTTTTGATTTTTTCGCGGCATTTTTCTTGGCATATGACGAGAATAATTGCTAATTTACGGGATACGAAAAATACAATAATTGACTGTACGAGAAAGAGTATTTTAGGTGCGTGTTTAATTTGCTGATTAATGTTTGACAGGAGTGTCACTACTCCTTGAATTAACGAAAAACGATGTAATTATTACTTTCATGATGATATAAGACGTGCGATTAAATTATCGATTTAAAGCAATTAATAACGAGGAAACGTTCGATACGTTACGATAGAGACTAAGCTGCTTTTACACACTTTAAAGGAAAATATTGGTAGGAATTGAAGCAGTTAAATAATTAGAACGAGCTCACTTCTTCAGGATTATTGTTTCTATAATGTTCCTCCAGGTCCACCAGGTCGCTGAAGTTTCAAATCCGTCTCGAAGCGTCCAAAATTATGTTCGATTTGTCTTCTTGGTTAAACGGCTGCTATACGAAGGACCAGCTCAAGGAGAGCAATAAATATATGACTGTATGGATGAAGGAACTTATATGATCGATTCGATCTATTGGTTCGTGACAAAAATTCGATAATTTTACTTAAACTTTATTTTTCAGTTTTCGGTGACATTTTTTTATTCATACAATTTTCTTCTGTCATCATAATAATAATTTCTTGACAACAACTCGTCTTTTTTTTTATTTAAAAATTAGGTTACAAAAAACTGGGAAAAACCATAGACTTAACATTGATAAAGTAAACATTAACAATAATAGTTTCATGTCAAAATCTATTACCTAATTTGATATATTGAGGTGGAAAATTATTTCTACACGGTGTGGAAAATTATTTCCACACGGTGAGGAAAATTATTTCTATACGGTGTGGGAAAATTAATTTTCCACACTAAAATGTGTGTGGAAAATTCAATTTTCCGCCCGCTCGTAGAAAAAAGCTTTTTCCGGTCCCTGACGTCCATTTTCCGGTCTTGATCGGCAAAACGTTATTTTCTGAACGAATAATTGTCCAAAATGTGTATACGTTCTGGTCGGTCTTAAAATTTTTTTTTAAATCTCTATTAACAATATTAATATTAATTAATACATTAATTAATATTAACAATATTATTAACTATTGTACAAAGAATTCGGGAAAAAATAGTATTTATATTTCATTTTTTTTTATATTTTTCATGGGTCGAAAGTTGAACCTTCAAAAATTCATATTGTAACAGGTTGACAATATAAAATCGTCGGAGGGTGGGTTTTAGGTAGATTATTCCGATTAGTACCGATTTATTCACTCACAAGAACTTGCTGATATAAAATGGTTATAAAATAAAGGTAAATAACGATAAAAATAGAAATGAGAAAAGCCGGTAAATGATAAAGAGTTTCACATGTTCACTTTAAAGAACTGATTAGCACACTACTGGACAGTTTAAAAAGCGGGTCAACCAAAAAGCGCAGTTGCCACGTTGAATTAATTATCGGGAATCTTGCTACACACTCCCCCTCTAGATGACGTAACGGTCCTCCGACGTCAGATAGCCAAGAATTCATTTCTTCTTTGGGCGGCCTCTCTTCATCTTGGAGACCAGGGGCTGCGGAATCGGAATTTCTTCTTTAGCAAGATAAGGGCTGAGGTCGGCAACATGATAGCGCCCAAGGATTTCCACTCCATCACATGTAGAAATTTCACACTAAGTAGGCATGACAACTTTGGAAATAATATAAGGGCCATCACGCTTAGTGGCGAATTTATTGGTAGGTATACCCTTTCTGGTCATTGCTTAATGTATGAGTCGAGAGTGAAATTTTATCTCCCTCTTCATAAAATATATTCCTCCTATCTTGGTCAAAACCTTTTTTTCTCTGGTCTTACTTTTTAATTAAGACTTCGTTGGAAAAACAAAGGACATCAGTTTGCTTAAATGAGGAGTGATTCTTGGAACAAAGTTCTGGGCGGGGACAATTTGGCGTGAATCATGAACACAATCTTGGGATGCCCTCAATTGTCGACCAAACGTCAGATAGGCTGGAGTCTGCCCTGTAGAATCGCAGACTGTAGCGTTAATAGCAAATCGGAAACTGCTCATCCCATTTGTCGTGTTGTCCTTGAACTAATATGGATAATTGAGTTTTTAGTTCAAGGTTCTACCTCTCAACAGGATTACTAGCTGGATGATACAAAGGAATAAAGTAGCTTTTTATTCCAAAGCAATTGGTTACTTTCTGCATCACATCCGAGATGAACTGAACTCTATTATCAGAAAAACATTTTCTAGGAGTGCCAAAACGAAGGAAAACCTTTTCTATAAGGAGCTTAGCACTAGCTTCACCAGTTGCGTTGGGTAAAGAAAATAATTTTACCCATTTGGAGGCGATATCTTCGACAAACAAGATCCATTTCTTCAATGAGACTGTTTCCGGGAGGGGCCCGAATAAATCAACAGCCCCAACTTGAAAACGTTGTGCAGGAGCTGGAGTCTGTAACAATCCTGCAGGCTTAAAGTTCTTACTTTTATACCGTTTACAATCTAAACAATTTCGACATGGTTTGCAAAGTATCTTCGCATACCAGTCCAAAATAATTTTTCGGAAATTTTCTTATATTATGTGTGGTCAACACCATAATGACCAGCAGTGTTAGCGTCATGGTATTGTTTCAGTATGCCCCCTCGTAAAGGTTCAGGAATCATCAACTGGAGATTTTCGGAGTCATCATCAGGATTGAAATGATAAAGAATTCCATAAGCGAGTTGGTATCCTCGTTCAGACCATCTGGTCAATTCTACTAGATCTTCTGATTTTAGAGATTGAATAATTTTAGCAACGTCGTTATCAGCAAGTTGTTGGGTTCTAAGGTCCTCTGGTGCATATCTGGGCATTTCCACCGTGACGGAGCAAATATCACAAGTGTCATCGGTTGGATGTGGACAAAAAGGTCGAGATAGCATATCGGCAACAACATTGGATTTCACGGGCATATAGACTATATGTTCATGTTGAGTCCTTGAAGTCTGGAGGCCCATCTTGCGAGTCCCGGAGGGGTTTTCAATGTAAAAAGCCATTTTAATGGTTGATGATCCGTAACAATGGTTACTTCCGCATAAAGCACGAATCGAACAAATGAACAGTTCAGAAGATTCTCCTACGTTCATTTGCGTTTTTGTATAAGTGTCCTTTAAAAGTTTCACTGCGTCGTTCCACGAAACAACTGCATTTTCAACACCTTATCATCAGTTAGCGGCGACACCTTCTAAAAGCATAGGAAGTCCGCGTAAAGCATTTTTATCGGAGACTGAAGTACAATCTTTATACGTACAAATACTGTCTATAAATGCTTCCACATAGGATTCATTTGAACCATTAACGAGGCGTACACTTTGCAAAATTACCCGTTTATTATTATTATTATTAGAAGGACCAGAAAACTGAAAGTTTTGTAAAAGTTGTTGAGTGGATTGTTTGATTGAATTACTTTAAGCATTAATTATGTCCAATAATTGCTGCTGAGACATTAGAATGGAAGCTGCGGCTGCATCAATATGTTCGTCTTTTTTCGGTAGCATTTCATAAAACTTGGCACTTACAGCTTATTAAACATATATAGATATAAACAAAAGTTCAAAGTTCAAATGATTGAAATAAATCTCCACTCGGTATATAACAAAACAGATTTGACAGTAAAATTGAAAAGGACTCACTTTTGTTGCTTTCGTTTATTTGGGCTTCAAGCACTTGTGCGTGACGCCTCAGTCGTCACGACTTTTGAGCAAATCGAACACGATTTTGTAGGATGCTCAAAACCACCTGACATGTGTCAATGCCAATGAATTTCCTGTGCTGTTAGAAGAACAGCTTTCACTTATAATGGTTTTGATAAGAAAATTTTGCATATTTAGATATTTTTAGTAAGGTTTAAATCGTATTAAATCGTAATCAGCACAATCTTAACCTTTAAATAAACGTCAAACCAGACAAACGTCAAATTTAATGTCCGTGGCTTGAAGCTCATACTTTTCGGTATGTGCTTGAGGGGCAAGGGGAAGGTAAGACTAGGCGTCACACCCGGTAATAAACGAACGGAATTCAGTCACTAGGAGCTGCTACTAGCAGCCAAAAGTGAATAATCGAAAACGCTTTTTATTACAGATGTTTTCAAACCTTAACCTCTTTACGATCCTTAAAAGCATGTGTCAAAATACTGATGCTGATGTTACACAAAACAACACTTGTTTTTATAACAAAGTTCTTAATTACCGAATTCTCAAGTTATTATCCGAAACCTTATATAACCGCATATCACTAAAACAAGAGTTTTTTCAGTACTTAAAAACGTTCTATGGAATTTTCCTAGCCGCGAGTTGGAGCGCCAGTGTAACAGGTTGACAATATAAAATCGTCGGGAGGTGGGTTTTAGGTAAATTATTCCGATTAGTAACGATTTATTCACTCACAATAACGTATTGATATAAAATGGTTAATAAATAAAGATAAATAACGATAAAAATAGAAATGAGAAGAGCCAGTAAATGATAAAGAGTTTTACATGTTCACTCTAAAGAACTAATTAGCACACTACTCTATAGGAATGGTAAACTCAATTCCGATTCTACTCGAGAATCGAATTTTCTCGTCAAATAGGAGTCGACCTTTAATTTCTGACGTCGATCAAGAGTCGATTTTTGACATTCGACTTCGACTCTACGGTTAAGTGACTAAAAAAACTAAAAAGTCGAGTTTTTGTTAAATATTATTGACTTGACACGTTATTAATAAATGAAAAAATATACTTGTTCTCGACTATTTTTGTGCTTTATTTAAAAAATTTGTATTATCCATGCATTATGTATTATCAATGCCATGGCGATTGGATGAATAAAGGACCCTGCACCATTTTATAGGTAATCCTGGTTCTCATACGATTTTCGATTTTTTTTATTATATGTTGTAGTCTTAATGATAACTAAGAGGTCGTAATGGGTTTAAACTGTGCAGGCCCTCCGGTTTGGCGGCGGTGGCGTCATGAAGTTGCCTCCTAGCAATATAAATCTCGCAATAATAGAAAATGTCTTGTATGTCGGGGGCTCATGAGAAGGTCTGCCACACTTCTGTGCCATCAGAATCGCAATTTCTCCAGAGGGTGCCTCCGGAATGGTCAATTTTTTAGGCCGATATTTTAACAGCAAGCGGAAGCAATGAAACCGAACAAAATCATTAACAATCACGTTAGGTAGGTTAGTTGGATCCATCTAATTCCCAAATTTCTCACGAGTGGGCCCCAAAAGACTTTTTAACATTCTCTTGATCCCACGCACCCATCTTTAGTAGTAGATACTTCATGAAGAATCCGGTAGTTCGGATAGATACTGGGATAGATATTTGTCAAAAGAGCCATCACCCGTGACAGACGTCAGTCGGAAATTGTCAGACATTTTCTTGTTGTCTTCTATGCCCTGACGCTGCGTATTTTTCTTTTGTTTCCTTTGACATAAGCGGAACGACCTACTTGCATCCTTAGTTGTGTATATCCCACGTAGATCTACTTTCGATTGTCTGATCTTCAATTACCTAATAGGTATGGGTATTGTGGAGTCTATAGTATTCGTTTCGACAATCACAAGCAGACAGCTGTTAATTGAAACAAAAAGCAACTGAATCATTTTTATTTATTAAACTATCAGTTCAGGTTAGGTGTAGTGTATCTAATGTCAATGTGATGACCTTGAATTGTATTACATATTTTATGCAGGTTAATTTTAATCCACTATATTAATTTGAATTACATTTAAAAAGCATTAATTCTTGATATTCGAATTTATGAAAGAATTTTATGCAAGCCATTTGGCGGCTTTTCCTTCAAAGGGATTAAAAATATGGGTCATCACATTAACAATAGTTACACTATACTTGGTGGTGTCCTCTTATATATCACATAAATTGGTTAAACACTAGTGCAGATCATGTATGGTGCGCATCCAGCAATAATTTCGGAAACTTAACTACAACACTGGTGTTGAAAGTTACGAATAAAACCCAGTTATGTGACCAGAGTGCTAAATAGGGACAGGCAACACTAGTGCGAAACAAAACATAAGTAGAAATAGGTAGTTATTTTTAGTTCAGTAAGACAGCGCTAATAAATGGTCTAGAACTTCTTAGAATCGTCATCTTCTACATCAAACCAAATAAGAACTCGTCGTTACCAGGAAAATGGGGTTCTCGCATTTATTCCATATTTCTTAATTATTTCATTTTATTCGAATTTCTAGCAAACTTCAGCAACATCTAAAAGAAGTTAAGTCACTAGAATAGTTATTTATGACTTTGGAATTATCAAACACAATATGTATATGTTGGAACCTTTGAATAATTATCATTCCTATGATAAGTTTTCAGTAATCCAAAACTTCAGTTAGTTCTCTGTTTGCTGCATTCCTAACAGATTGTGATAATAGAGTCGAGGGATAGTGTATGTATTCTTCATGCAAAGTCTATGAGCTGGCGTTAGGGGCAGTTCGTTCAGCTCGAATCTATGTCTGTGTTGTTTCGCTAGCTCTTCCCTCCGTATACGAATGTCCACGAAGCAATTTTCCATCTCAGGTAGGGCTCTGGTGCACACTCAGAGCCACATATATACTTTATATCGTGAATGCGAATGACGAGCTTGTTCCGACTGACGTCTGTCACGGGTGATGGCTCTTTTGACAAATATCTATCCCAGTATCTATCCGAACTACCGGATTTTTCATGAAGTATCTACTTCTAGAGATGGGTGCGTGGGATCAAGAACATGTTAAAAGTCTGGAAGTCTATAAATAGTGTTACGAACTCACTAGTTCCGAAGCCGGTCCTGTCGCAAACGATAAATGCGATCGTTCTTTCGCAGGTAATATCCAGACTTTTCTAGAAATGTACCAGGCCATACAATGGTTTATCGCGAAGTTTCTAGAGATTCAAGGGACTAGGTATATATAGCGGGTTTTCGAGTGAATCGAGGAGTTGTTCAGTATACAGTTAATCGGTAAACAGTTTCAGTATACAGTGAGTGAACAGAAGTGAATATGAATAGTGTTGAATATAAATTAGGACAATTATAATACCGAGTGTAGATAAATTAATAGACATTAAGTAGTGGGTATATAAATTAAGATTATTAGAGTGTGTAAGTGTTTCTTTAATAAATCGATAGTAATTAGCCATAGTGAGTGTATAATTTTATCCCACGGTAAAAACTGTTTAAATAAATAAGAAAAACATTACATTGGTGTCAGGTGTGGGGTAATATAAAAAAATTATTACGTAAAAATGGCTAAGAGACTATGTGACCTGAAAGTGACGGAACTAAAAGCAGAATTGGAAAATCGCGAGTTGGAAACGTCCGGTAAGAAGAGTGAATTAGTTGAAAGATTGAAAATAGCGCTAGAAAGTGAAGACTTGGATCCAGAAACATTCTTATTCAATGACGAGTCGTCCACCATAATCTCGTCAATATCTGCTAATTTGGACGAGAAGATTTCTACCATGAAGAATGAGATTTCTACCATAAAGGACGATATTTCTGCTAATATGGACGAGAAGATCTCTACCATGAAGGACGATATTTCTGCTAATATGGACAGGCAGTTTCAAAGAAGGGGACAAAGTATGGTTACACAACCCAACAAGGAGAAAAGGCTTTTCTCCAAAACTACAAAAATCTTGGGACGGTCCATACTTAATCAAGAAGAAGATCAACGACGTTATCTATCGCATAAGTAAGATTCCCAATGGAAAACCGAAAGTAGTCCACCAAAATCGACTAGTGCCATTCGAAGGAGATCATGACAAAGAAGAAGGAGTGATCCATATCCGGGAAGATCCTGACCCTGTCTTCGAAGAATTTATGGGCGCATATGGAGGTACCGGTAAAGCGAGATTTGGAGTTACTACAGAGCAACAACAAGATTTGTTCACGCTACCGGAAGACTATTCACTGGCCCACAACATCCCAGCCAATATTAAAAATGCACGAGGTTTAGCATTCGTCTTTCGAAAGAAGTTTGGACAATCAGAAAAACTTTCAGAACAGATTCCAACCCCTGGCAAGACACTGAAACTCAAACACAACTCACGACACATCTTCTATCTCGTAACAAAGGACGAATTTCAAGATCGATCCACCTACCGGAATGTGTGGGAAGCGCTACGAAGTCTTCGAGACCACGTGCTGGAATCCAACGTGAAGAAACTAGCGATGCCTAAGATAGAGAGAAACCAGTTGGATTGGCGAGTGATTAAGAATATGGTAGAAGTGATCTTCGAAGATACCGATGTCCACATTTTAATCTGCAGCTATTCCCCACGTAATCAGTATCCGATGAAGACAGTACCCTGTTATTTCCATACGACCGGAAAGTGTAGGAATGGATCCAGTTGCCGATTTAAACATCCAGTCCCGGCTACACAAGAGTTCCAGGAGGAACTTACTATTAAGGAGGGGGCAATGTTACGAACTCACTAGTTCCGAAGCCGGTCCTGTCGCAAACGATGAATGCGATCGTTATTTCGCAGGTAATATCCAGACTTTTCTAGAAATGAAAACCATACAATGGTTTATCGCGAATTTTCTAGAGATTCGAGGGACTAGGTATATATAGCGGGTTTTCGAGTGAATCGAGGAGTTGTTCAGTATACAGTTAATCGGTAAACAGTTTCAGTATACAGTGAGTGAATATAAATAGTGTTGAATATAAATTAGGACAATTATAATACCGAGTGTAGATAAATTAATAGACATTAAGTAGTGGGTATATAAATTAAGATTATTATAGTGTGTAAGTGTTTCTTTAATAAATCGATAGTAATTAGCCATAGTGAGTGTATAATTTTATCCCACGGTAAAAACTGTTTAAATAAATAAGAAAAACATTACAATAGAATTTCAAAATCAATATTGTATTGGTTAGCCTTTTCTATGATCTGTTTAAGTATATGTATTGCATCTGTCGTAGATCTTCCTTTCCTAAACCCATATTGGTATTCTCCTGCTACCCCACCTGTCTCGTGTAATCTCCTTTGTATAATTGTTGATGTTATCTTATAAACTGTGTTAAGTAAAGTAATTCCTCTGTAGTTTTTGCATATCTGTTGAACCCCCTTTTTATGTATCGTTATAATTTGACCTATATTCCATTCCTCTGGCATTTCTTCATCTTCCCATATTTTATTTATTTGATATATTCTTTCTATCAGCTCGGCTCGTCCATACTTTATAAGTTCTATATTAATTCCATCACTACCTGGCGCCTTTCCATGTTTACATTTATTAATTATATCCGTTATTTCTTCTATTGTTGGTTTCGAGATTATTTCCTCGTTATCCACTTTTTGTATATCTATTTCTTCCGTATCTTCCGTTTCTGTTAATAATTCTTTAAAATGCTGCATCCATATTTCTTTATATTCCATTTCTTCTTCTATTATTTCTCCTTCTTCATTTTTTATTCTGGTTATTTTGCTTTTGTATGGTTTAGTTTGCCCATCTATTCTACGATAAAATACTTTGGTGATTTTATTAAAGCTTTTTTTTTCTATTTCACTGATTAAATTTTCAATTGTTGTCTCCTCAGCTGCTTTTAATATTTTTTTTGCTTCTTTTCTTAGTTTTTCGCAATCCACTCTATCTGCAAGACTATTGGTTCTAACATATTTTATCCAAGACAATTTCTTCTTTTCCACTGTCTTCTTACATTTCTCATTAAACCATTTCTTTTGTGTTATATTATCTACGATACCTATTTTCTCCTTTGCTGCTGCGTTCAAACATCTTTCAATCATATTCCATCCTGACTGTATCTCTGTAATTTCTGCTGGTATTTCTCTAATTTGCTTCTGTATACTTTCTCTGTACTGACTTTGGACACCTTCCTGTTGTAGTTTATCAATATTCCATTCCTTCATATATGTCTTGTTTTTACATTTTCTTTTGATTTTCTGAAATAGTGTGGCTGTGACCATGAAGTGGTCGGAATCCGCACATGCTCCTCTGAACGTTCTCACATCTTTTATTGATGATTGTCTTTTCTTTTATATCAAAATGGTCTATTTGTGTGAATGTTTTACTATCAGGTGATCTCCATGTAATTTTTTTCCATTTGTTATGTTGGAATTTCGTAGTACTAATAGTCAATTCAGATGTCGCTGCTAGATTGCAAAGTCTGAGTCCATTGTAACTTCATGTAATGTGTATTTGCCGGCCACATACCTGTTATATTCTTCTTTCCCAATTTGTGCATTTAGGTCTCCTAATAATATTATTGTTTCCAAACCAATGGTTCAATAAAACTCGAAGTCCAAACCACAAAATTTAATAAAAGTTCCTCAAAAGGACACTTATGATGCGCTACTAGTTTCGGTACAATATTACCATTATCAGGCTACAATATAAAGAAATGGTATACTTAATACATGAAGATCTTACAAGATTCTGTTAAAATAATTTAAGCAAGAGTTAATAGATATAAAATGAATGTGAAAAATAATATTATAGTTGAATAGATGATGCTTTTACTTGATGTAGATCCATAGTAAGTTATGAATTAAACAATTTTATTTTGTTAAATCTACATTGTATTTAAACATAAAGTGACGCGTTTCGCTAACACAGTAGCTTTTTCAAACGAATGGAGGTTGAAAAAGCTACTGTTTTAGCGAAACGCGTCACTTTATGTTTAAATACAATGTAGATTTAGCAACATAAAATTGTTTGATTCCATAAAATATTATAGTTAATAATACAAAATTGAGAATATCACAATTGTTGATATTAAATTAAAAAACTGTTAATATAAATTAAAAGGTTAATGAGAATATTTCAAATTACAATTTTGATAATATAAATTATATAAGTGGGTAGTCAAATTGGAATAAAATAAAATATAGTTACCTGTATGAAATATATAATCCAAAGAACAATAGGTTGTTGCCAAAAACGTTAAAATTTTTATATGTTAAAACATATTTATATCAAATAAATTACAAGTTTATTTGAGTGGTAAGGAAAGAAAAGAAAATGGAAAAATATTGGAAATATTAAACTAATTTGAAGTTAATTAAAATGTTAGCCTAATGGACTATGCCAAAAGGGGAGGGGGTTATTGTTTCTTGTTTTGGTATGTTCAACAGTTCCTGTTCTATTTTCTCATAAAATATTTCTTTTGTTTCATCTGATGCAACTTCTGTTGGGGCATATACATTCAGTACTGAGATATTAAAAGGTTTTGCCCTGACTTTCATATAAGCTATTCTTTCATTTATTGGTCTGAACTCCAATATATTTCCTTCCAATTTTTCTCCCACAATAAATGCTACTCCATGCTGACCTTGTTTTTCACTACCTGAATAATATACTTTGTACATTTTTCTTTCTATAACTCCATTATTTGATAATAATATTTAATTTATTCAAAGAAATTACTTGATTGTGGGATAAAACAAATGCTTATGAATAAAACTTAATTACTCAGCGGGAAAACTCACCTCAATCAGCAAAGGAATTGTACCAAGTACAATCATATGCACAAAGGAGTGCTCGAAGCTCACCAACAAATTTTTTTTTCGCCGTTTTGTATAATCCCGTCCAAACCAACGAACATATTCACGGGCATTTCCTTTAATGTCGGAGGAAAAACCAACTTGTGATGGGAACACTTAAAACCGTTGGCCAAGGTTAGGATTTACGAACATGGGGTGCTATTCTTGACATCGTTCGCAACGTCACGTATACGCAAGCCTGCGAATGCTTCCTTTGCGAACATTTCCTAAAAATGATATTCTCGAGCACCCTTCGCAAAATCATAAGAATGGTATTATTCTACTGCTCAAATACACTTGACAACAGTGCAATTCAGTGTCAGCTGACGTTGGTTGACGTTACAAATGACATTTTGTTGAAGTTTCGAATGTAAACAGAGATGTAAATAAGCTATTCGAATGTGTTAAGTTTATTAACGCATTCTATAAAAATGAACTCTACAGTCAATGTTAATACCAAAATTAAGAGGCAAGCAAATGCTTCTATGGAACAAAAAAGATTGTTATTTGAATAATTAATGAAAGAAAATCCAAAACTAACATAAGGAAAATTTTCGATCGTTTTTTGCTCTGAAAGATTCCCAAAAATTGATTTTCTATATTCTTGAAATTGGCTATAAATTGTAGGTCATTCATTCCAAAAAATGTTTATCAAACTTCAAATAATATTACTTGTATTATAATAAGTATATAAGGATAATAATAATTTCAACTTTGAGTGTCGAGTTATATATATTTCACAAAAACAGCTTATGCATACAAAATTCAGGAACATAACCTATTAAATATCTATTGAATCGCATACGCAAGTCGGTTGCGATCAACAAACACCACTCGTTGTAAATGCGCATAATCGCAGAGTTACGGATGGTCAAGAATACCAAAAGTCATTTTCATTCGCAGAATCATGAGATGCGCACGACCTTGAAAGATGCGAACGGTCAAGAATAGCGCCCATGTTTGTAAACGCGTTCGTAGCCCTATCTAAACTAGTGTTCTGATTGTCGTTCGGTTCGTGGTTCTGCATGTTGTTCGGCGCAATGTTCACAGGTCTTCATGAAGCTTTAGACTAGTGCTCAATTGATTATCTATAATGTTAGAGTGATTCAAATTAGACAGCGATATATTAAATAGAAGAAAAGGGTAAATATGATGATTATTTCATTATTCGGCGCGTGCACTTCCTTTATAGATATAAAAAATGTTTGAGGAAGTACTTGGAAGTAGAGGACAAATATGGAAAACAATTTTATTGTTAACCATTGAACTTGTTCATTCCCGAGTTCACAGGATTATAGTGCAGTAGCGCCAGTTGGTATAGAAACTCCTGGGATACTTTGCATGTTAATTCCTAAAAATAAGAAAATGTGTGATTTGGAAAGCCACTGAGTCTTCCTTAATTTCTAATAGAGTATTTAGTCTTTGTTCAATTTTGTCCTTGATTTTGTCCGTAGTTACGTACAGTTATTGAATAATAATATTAAAATTCATTTTTTTTTATAGACAAAGCCAAAGTGGTTTATGCTCCACCAGAAATTCACTTACCATTCGGTCGACCTGCTTTACTCGATTGTCACTTCAGAGCCAATCCACCACTTACCAACCTTCGATGGGATAAAGATGGTTTTCTTTTCGATCCGTATAATATACAAGGCGTTTTCTACAGACGCAACGGAAGCTTGTATATAAGTAAAGTAGATGAATCGCACAATGGTATTTATACTTGCACGCCTTACAATGATTTGGGCACAGCAGGAGCTTCGACAAACATGCACGTTATTGTACAAAAACCACCAGTGTTTATGAAAACACCCCATAACTTGTATTTAAGGAAACTAGGGGAGACTGTGGAAATAACTTGTGATGCCAGGGATGGTGAAGACGGTCATAAACCTATTATTGTGTGGTATAAGGTAGGTGTGATTTAATCCAAAATAATACCCTAAGAGATTGTGGTTATCTGATAAAACTTTTATTTGGAACGGATGCTTTGTTGTTTGGTAGTTAAAGAGAGCAACCTTAATACCTGTTTTATTTATATTGTTATCTGTATACAATGTGTCCAATTAAGGCGGAGCTTTATACGAAACTTTTGTATTCTTAATTTTATGAAAAAAATTTAATGTGTATAAAAAGTTCTGTATGGTCTGAAACTCAAGATAAAATTATCAGATATTAAATTTCTCTAGCCGCTTACAAAGTTTGTCAAAAAATATGAATCTTACTCAAAAGTACCTCTAGATTCCAAAATATTGACAATTGTTATTGGAAAAAGTTGATCATAATTGAATACTGTTATCAGATATTCAATATTATCCATATGCCATGAAAAATAATTTTCGTCATTTTCATTAATTTTTCTGTATTATTATTGATCACTTAGAAAGGACAATTACAGAAGCATCTCAGGATATTACTGCAGATGATATATTCAGGAATGTATAGGGGAATTTAATAGACGAACCATGTTTAGGAAAATGGTTTATATATTGAGGCTCTAGTCATTTGAACCAAAAAATTGATTATTTTATTTCCAATATATTATTATGAATGTTACTTATTACGTATTACGTAAGTCCATCTTTTCAATTAAAAAAAAAGTATGGATATAATATAACCCATAACAATCCAATATACAGGGTGGGGCACTATGAACGAACTATTTTCTGGCGTCTTAACGGCAAATAGAATTAGAAAAAATAAGACGTAGAATTAAGTAGCTTACTTAGACCTATAATTTAAAAATATTTTGGAATATACAGGGTGCTCCAAAAAAGCGTGCCGTATCAAAGTTAGGTTCCTTTAAATGGAACACCCTGTATTT
>CAJUYH010004748.1:0-25849 GCA_910591685.1 Galerucella tenella | reverse complement strand
AGTGATAGAAACAAAAAAATCTGACTTTCAGTCTATAATGAATTTAGGTAAGTCAGCAATTCAACTGTAGATAGTTGGAAAGAGTAGGTTTGCAAGAATGGTGAGGCAAGTTGGTATACCGAAGGTTCCAAGGCAGTGGTAGGTATACCCTTCTAAGTACGTAACAACTTTTCAAGCGAAAGTGACGGGGATTCACCAATGGTCTGGAGAAATTAAAATGCAGGAAAAACACCATCAAGTTGTCATCTTCATAGACATCCGAGATGCACTGAAAACACTCAATACCATACAGTAATCTGGCACTAGGGCACAAGGCTCATCAATGAACATGGCAACAAGAAAGTGCCTGGCACGGAAATCTTTAGAGTGGTGGGATATCTCACCGGGTAAAACAAATCATTAGAAGACATGCGCCAAAATTTAAGGCAGACTTAATAAACAATGATAGGAAAACAGTAAAAGCCGTAGTAGGAATGTTAATAGAGCGTTATAAGTTCAACAGACACGCAAGGTTAATGTGGTTGACACACGGTACCATCTGTAGATTCAGTTACCTAGAGGAGGAAGCTTACGAGCACACCATGCCAGTGCGATTGCCTGGTGAATGTGCGGTAGGTACTAAGATGCACAAATATGTTGAAGAGATCATCAATAGATTCAAAACAAACAAAAAAACACAGTGGTACAAAAATTATATTCTAAATATTAAAAAAAAATGAGTATACCTACTTGGTTGCTCGAATATTCTGGTATTTTATCGGGAGCACACTGGACGACACTATGATGATCATTTGGATCACCAAGACACACCCATTGAATACCTAAAATCAGCTTCAAATTTGGTAGTTTTAATAACTGAACGTCATCATATTTCGAAGCAGTTCTAACATATACGTTGAGGTCTCCTTTATACACAAACTTAGCTAAAAGGATAAAAAAAAGAAAATGTATTTTAAATTAGTGAAAATCCATGAGTCTTACCATTAGTCCAATCCATTACAACTTTCTCCCATGTCAACGCCATTTCTTCGGTAGTGTTATAAGGATCTAGAGAACCGTGTAAAAGAACCGTCAACTGTTGTACTACCATAGTAAGCCTTCCGTGAAGCAAAAGTCTCATTTTATCCCAAAATGATAATGGAGGAGATGGATCTCTAGATGGTGCCGATATTTGATTGAAATCTGCAAGACAAAAACGTGAAATTACTGTACAGCATGTCAAACGTAGGAAGAGACGCAAATTTTTACGCCTCCCTAGTACCTATTGCAATGGACAGAAGCTGAATTGAAAGTGTAGTTCAGTTAAACTTTGTTATATAAATATTAAGTCAATAATTGTGAATACCCGTAATGGATTTTAATTCAAAAGTAAAAGGCAAAGTTTTAACAAGCAAAACTAAGGAAGTGGCTGCAAAAATGTACAAACAGTGGAAGGCAAAAGATGTATGTATGTATTTTGGGGCGACATTCATTGACACCTAAAAAAGCTATTGCGCCCCCTTACTTCTACTTAGTTTCTGAGGAGGGTCTCAGAGACTGCAGGCTTAGTTAAATGTCCCTCTTCTATCCAGTATGTGGAATGAGGTTTCTTTTTCCATGCCACAAAATCAACATTGTTCTTTCTCCACTATTTTGAGCTTTTTCAGGTGCCCATTCGGTCGACAATGTCCCGTTAGGATTCCTGTTAAAACTCTTAGCGCAGTTTTTCTTTGACTTAGGCATTCATTTGATCTTAACAGGTTGTAGTCACCCAGAAGAATCTTTGAATGTCCTCCAATGGTCAGATCTTTTCTTTTTTTCGGCTGTACCTGTATTACATTGGAGCTGATTCTCCAAAAGGGTTCAGGTACCCAAGAGGGTAATTCAGTCCCTATCTTTGCTAGCTCATACTGCTATTTTATTTCCTTATATTCCAGTGTGTCCTGTAAGGTTATTTTTATTATTAAGGGCATTTGTTCTCGCCTAGATCATTGAGCTTGCCTAGGTATTCTCACACCCTTTTGGAACTGATTACACAAGAGTACTTTAATGACTGCTTGACTATCCGACATTATATATACATTATATAATCCTTTACCTTCTGTATTCTTTGTAAATAATTGGCGCACTTTCTTATGGCGTGAATTTCCGCTTGAAAGATACTTGGGGTTTTTCCCAAGCTTTCAGAGTGTTTGGTTCCTGGCCCGAACACTCCAATCCCAGTTCCTCCTAAGGAAAAAGATGAAAAGGCAATTAAAAAATGTAAAAGTGAAAAAATACAAATCTAACTTAGACAAAAATGTTTTTAATTTGAGACAATTTTGTACATTACTCGGATACCGGATTTGAACCTTTAAGATTTTCCCCGGAACTTAGAGGAAACTGTGGTTTCAAATGAGTCTTTAATTGAAATATTTTGTACTTTTATTGCTGCCACACTCTGAATGTATAGATTTACTTACTTAGATTGCACTGTGCAATGACTGGTTCCCAACAAGGACCGAAGGCGTAACTGAACGATCCAATTTCACAGTTAAAATCGTGGTAGTATTTCAATGGTAGCATGCCTCTTTCGATTATGCAAGGTTCAAATGGTTCTCCTAAATGAACTGCTACTGTTCGTATTGCTGAAAAAGACAATTTATTTCAATTATGCAGACTATACTGGGTGATCATTTGAAGTCCGACACATTTGATAAGCCCTTAACTTGGAAACCGATTAAGATATCGAGAAGTGGCATTAACTGAACGGATTCAGGAATAAAACAATTTTTCACGCTGTTGCCAATTTAGTTTTTTAGATAGACTGAAACTTCTACTTTTTGAAAATATATGGTTTTATAGCAATTTGAGGTATTCTTAAGAAGATTATCTTTAAAAGATATACTGCAATTCGTTGACTACAGTCCATACATTTTTGTCAGCATCGTCAACAATGGGAGCGAATAGGTATTGCTGCAAAAAGTAAAAAAAAAATTCTCCACTCATTTGATTACATTATTTTCCACTTTTCATGATTTTGCTGTATAGCAATCGATTCCTCTCGTAGCATACTATCAAATTAAAAAAAAATGATCAATTTATCTTCGACGTTGCAAAATAAGTTCGGATTGAAAAATAATTATATGTTGTGATAATTAATGATGAAAGCTACCGATAAAAATGTCAATCTCAAGCTAGTGTAGATCGATAATTAGGTCATTTGTTAATAACGCTGTAACTTGTTAACTATTTCACTTACAGATTCCATGTTTAGTACATAATGTCTGTGAGTAGAAAAG
Organism: Galerucella tenella; assembly: GCA_910591685.1. Classification (NCBI taxonomy): domain Eukaryota; kingdom Metazoa; phylum Arthropoda; class Insecta; order Coleoptera; family Chrysomelidae; genus Galerucella; species Galerucella tenella. The sequence continues at coordinate 22,589 of CAJUYH010004748.1, read as the reverse complement.
AATGATTTCACGAAACGCCGAGACACGGCAGTGATAGGAGCTTGTTTTTAAAATTGTTTATTTAACATTGCATAAACAATGATTTTTTTATCGATAACTTTGGACCTAATTAATTTTTGTTTTTCGTACAGAGCTTAGTTTTGTAGGTCTTTTGTAGGCGTATAAGAAATTATTCAACTTTTTTTTTGGTAAAACCCGAGGGAAAGAAAATATAAGAGAAAAACGTTAAATATCGTTAAAATCACAGTTACAATTGACTGTTGAACAATGTGCGGTTCACTTTGACACTTTGGAAACATCATATCTTCTAGAAACTAGAAGCGCTGTTCAGCACAATTTTTTTAAATACATTGCCTTTAAGATGCGTGTTTAACATCGTTGTGATATTTTAGAGCTCTTCTTAAACATCTCTACCCTAGATATTCGCAGAGAGCCAAAGAGATCTAATAGGTACTGTTTTTCAATATACTAAATGGAATAAATAATAGTCCCAAACTTCTCTCTACAATATATTTACTTGTTCTTCCTCTTCTCACTAGGCAGGTGCAAACATTTGTTTCATTTCATAGTTACAACTTACAACTATGCAATGAATAGTTTTCTCCCAATATTAAAAAAAAAGACAAAATAGATTAAACGTGTAAAATACTAGAAGACTCACAAAGCGGATTTAGGAGAGGGAGAGGTGTACAAGACCATACAGGGTGATACATTAGTGCGATAAAGTCCAATATCTTGTAAATAGTTAAAGATATTTGAATGACATTTTGACTGATTGTAGCGAGCCGAGAGGCTCATATTTTAAAATTAGTCGCAATTGTATAGCGTGTTCCATAACACCGTGCCAGATCAAAGTTATATTTTTTAAATGGGACACCCTGTATTTTACTTCAAATTTGAATTCTGCTTGACTTCGCTATTACAATGATATAATATTGTAATGGGTTTTACAGCGTATTTAAAAAATTCTGACCATTTGTTCCTGTAAATCGTAATGACTTCAACGCCCTGTATACTTTAAACTGCACAATTTAAACTGATTCGATATCTAAGAAACCGTATACAGGGCGAGTTTAAACTCGAATACATTGGTTTCACAATTTTTTTTAATGGATCACCCTGTATTTTATATCGGTAAATAAAAGTTACTTTACTATACTTCAAAATTTATTGAGTATTCCCCATACCCAAACTGAATAGTTTTTATGATATTTCTATTTTATGGTTAAAGAAAGCCAACAATAATAAATTCACTCATACTTATTTATTAACAACTATACTAAAATTTATGAAAAAATCAACAACAAAGTTATAAAAGATGCTCAAAGTGACCACCCTGTACATTTATACAGGCTTGGAGACGGTCTTGAAAAGATCGACTTACATTTCTAAGTTTTTGTACATTAACATTTTGAAACGCCTGCCTTATTCTAGTTTTCATATCGACTGGTGTAGTAACAGGTAATTGGTAAACCTGTTCTTTAATAAAACCCCAAAGGCAAAAATCTGCTTTGTTCAACTCTGGTGATCTTGGTGCCCAGAGAACTGGTCCTGCTCGTCCAATCGACCTTTCAGGAAACATATCATTCAATTGTCCCTGGATGAGCGCGTTATGGTGAGCAGGAGCTCCGTCATGAAGATACCACATTTGTTGACGTGTACGGAGGGGAATGCCTTCAAGCAGAACTGGTAAATGATTTTTCCTACTACCGTGCGCTTTAACCCACTTTCCCGCACGCATTTTAGCTTTGAAAGCGGGAAAGTAAAATTATGCAAGTTTTGACCTTATTAGTTAGTTTTTTACTTCGGAAGTTATAACTATTCTTACACCAGGTGAATAAATAGTCCATCAAATAAAATCAACATGTTTTCCAGCGTTTTGTTGCATTTTTAATTTTCTGAAAATATAAAATAATGAAAATATTTGATATAACCTTGTAAATTCTTTAAAGTAGTGTCACAAAACAACTATCAAACCACCCGGGTTTGATATAAGAAAAATATATCAAATGAAATTCTTTCATCTACAAATGACTTAAAATTGTTGCCGTCACCCTCATCGTCATCTTTATGTGACGTGCAAACGATGCCATCCTCATCAACGTCATTAACTCACCAGTTAACACTAAATAACTCCACTGGACCGGCAATTTTAAGTAATTCACAGAATGCAAAAAATTGTGTTTCTATAATAATAAGTTTTTTATATGTGTGTTAAAATGAAATAAATTTTGAAAAATGGGTTGATATACTTTTTTGTATATACAGTCGTAGAAAAAATAATGTTCCTAACTCATGCGTAAACTGTCTTTCCCGCCCTTGACCGCTTGCCCGAACTCCGCTTCGCGTCGTTCGGGTCAACTGCAGTCGCGTGCGGGAAAGTATCACTTTCCGCACTAGTTAGGAAAATAACTATTCCAGGAAATCTAAATAAACTTCTCCATTTACCGTTTCTTCGAAGAAATAAGGTCCTATCACATAGTCACCGATTATACTACCCCATACATTTATAAACCACCTAATCTGACTGTGGGTGACGATAATATGAAGAGGATTCGATGTAGAATAGTAATGAAAATTGTGTCTGTTCACACTTCCATTTTTATGGAACGCGTAGCCTCGTCACCAAATAACACGGAGTCGAAAAAATGTGTTTGCACTTGTGTTTTTTGAAGTCCCCATTCACAAAATTGTACCCTCCTCTCAAAATCATTACCTCTTAACTCGTGCTGTAATTAGGCGTTTTCGGAAACTTACTCCGACTCACTATATAACTCGATCCAGAGAGGTCACGTGATGAATCACTCCGATCACCTACCCGGGAACTGTAGTTTACGAACTAATAGGTTTCGTTTTTGATCTGACAGCTAACGTCATAACAAAACATACATCTCTTCTTCAACTTCGTCATCATCTTCGAAAAAATAATCAAATGCCAAGGCCATTAATGTAACAAGGCCCTTTTTGTTCATGTTTGATAAAAGCAATATATTTCGTTACCACCAAAAGAATTAGGTTATGTTATATTACCTTCAGTAATGCGCATGCGGTGCCTGTAGCGTCTCTACCGACCCACCTCTCGAAGTGGGTTACGAAAAATGAACCTGGGTCAGTCATCCAGTCAACAACTCCGGAAGTTTCCGAACACGGATAGGCAACTCGGGTTAGGTAAACGAACGTGCAGGTTAGGGACCGTGTCAACCCGAGTAAATTTCCGAAAACGCGTATTGAATATGATAAGGATGCATATGATTTGTTGACAAAATTATTTGCACAGAGCTGTAACTTATTCCTTGTTCTCTTGAGATTGTACAAAGGCTCGTATGGGGATTCTCAATAACTGCTAGTAAAACATTCATTGTAGCCTCTTCTGTAATGACAGTTTTAGTTCTTTCTTCCTTCTCATACATCACCGATCCAGTGCAATTGAATCTTTCTAATAACCTTTCAAAAGCAATTTTATTTGGTTGTCGGCATTCTGGATGACGTTTGTTATAAATTCTCATTGCCAGCAGACAATTTTTTGTACTCTCGCCTAAAATCTACAACATATCTATCAAGATTTCATGGGAGAAATTCATTTTATTCAAAAATGCTATGACAAATATCATAAATGTAACAAACGAATTAGCACAACGTAAATATTTGTTGATATTTCAGAGCCTATTTACTACCAACCCAATTACTAAGAACGCTAATGATGATATGGTTCTAATCTAACTATTTAGAAGAGCTCTAAGAAACCTGATCCTTCTGCATGTGTGGTGGTACTGTTATCGACCTTTTAAAACCTTTTTCTAAGTTAACAACTTTCCTAACATGTTAATTGTTATGAATTCATTTTATTATCTGCTTTTTATTGATTTTTTTATTAGAAATAAAATTTTTAATAATAAAATAGAAATATCACCAAAACTATTGAATTTGGTTATAGGAAATACTCAATAAATTTTGAAGTATAGTAAAGTAACTTTCATTAAAAAAAAATTGTGAAACCAATGTATTCGATTTTTCTCTTATTCTTTTGGGAATCAAACCACAATAATGTTTTTTATTTTTTATTTCGATGTTTCGGTAGCGTTCCAGCTACCGTTGTCAAGATTAACTAGTAATAAAATTTTATTACTAAAATTACATTATTGTGGTTTGATTCCCAAAAGAATAAGAGGAAAAAGAATAATTAATGTCACAAGGAACTTACAGAAGACAATGTATTCGAGTTTGGGCTCGCCCTGTATACGGTTTCTTAGATATCGAATCAGTTCGATTGAATTGTAGTACTAGACGACTATCACAGACGTATGGCTATGAAAGATTAATTTTAAATTGTGCAGTTTAAAGTATACAGGGCGTTGAAGTCATTACGATTTACAGGAACAAATGGTCAGAACTTTTTAAATACGCTGTATAACCCATTACAATAATCATTGTAATAGCGAGGTCAAGCAGAATTCAAATTTGAAGTAAAATACAGGGTGTCCCATTTAAAAAAATATAACTTTGATCTGACACGGCGTTATGGAACACACTGTACAATTGCGACTAATTTTAAAAATGAGCCTCTAGGCTGGATACAATCAGTCAAAATTTCATTCAAATATCTTCAACTATTTACAAGATATTGGACTTTATCGCACTAATGAATCACCCTGTATATTTACCATAAACCAAATGATTGATAAATAAAATAAAATTCTGTGGAAGAATGATCAGGACATGGAATAAAATAGAGAGGAGCTTGAGGAATTTGGAGTACGTACAGAGTGGATTACATAAAATAAGGAATAGACAAATAATATGTTATGACACTCGGTACAATGTGGGCGATACACACTACCTTCGGATTATTTTTTTAATAATTATAAAGAGGAAAACACGATGCTGATTAATTATTACATATGCCTTAATTCCGTTTTATTAGATTAATAAAATTTTTAAAAATTACACCCGGTAGTAATTTTCATTAGATTGTTATCGTTAAATTGATGTTAAAATGATTGTTGTAATGTAAACAATGTGAACAAATAACACGCGTTGAATAAAATATAACAATAATCATTAAAAAAAGTCAAAAATGGAATATGGGTGATTATTATTTACATAAAAGGATATCAGGTATATTTTACTAATTATCTGGGTCGGCGGTGCCCGAAGTGTATTTAATAAATACTGCGTAATAGAATGAATAACTCTTGGTAAATTCAACAAAAAAAAACCGTAGATTCTAACTAAGATGGCTTAAGCACAAACCTTTTAAACAGATGTGCAATTACACTTGCAATACCGCTGTCTTTATTATGCAACTACGTTTCGTTCAGGGCTGTATACCTACTTGTAGGAAATTAGCATCCATCAAATAAAATATCGTCCATGCAGCTAGTAGTCAGTAAAGTATTCCAGGGAAATATTTTTCCACTGCAACAACCTTAACTGTTACATTGTGTCAATCAGTGTTATCTTTTTACATATATCAAAATCCAATAACGAAACTATTTTCTTCCGGGCGATTATAGTATATTATTAAACGAGCAATTTATGATAGCCATAATTCACGATGGGTGACGTTTTCGTCACGAGCCGCAGGCGAGGGGCGCAAGTAACCCAAGTGAATTATGGCCATAAATTGCGAGTAGAATACTATACTTTGTCCACGACACTTAATTTATGTATTGATAAATAAAAGTCAGTAGCGATTTGGCATATTACTAACCTCAAAATGTTGTGGCAGCTACTTCAAATAATTTGACATATATAGAGATGGGCGATACTGTAGAAAGTATCAATACAACGTACCGTTATAAATATATTGTTTTGAAATACTTAATATTAGAAAATATCGTTATGAAAAGTATCAATACTAAAAATTACAATATTTTATAGATACGATATATGTCAGAAACAAATTTCCTGAACAAAATACACATATTTAATAGTTTATTTCATATTGTACCCCCATCTCTAGTCGGGAATTATGAACCATAATACACTACAGTGTATTATGAACCATAATTCACGACAGTTGATATATGGGTACCATATACCTTTAGTTAGGAGGTAAAATATTGACTTATTATTAGGTGGTCGTGGACAAAAACTATATTCTGTGAAGTGGATTATTATTAACAGTTGTATTAAGTAGTTCAATCATAATTATATAAGCTGCGTTCGTTATTTGTGTCCGATCTGGTCCGATCAATCTTTTTAGTCTGAATCGTTCGTTTATTACATCTAGAGGTAGGGTAGGTAAATGCTCAGATTAATCTGTGATCACGTGACCACAATCCGTCGCCTCTGCGACGCATATAACGAACGCAGCTAATGAATTAGTTTTAAGTATGGAACACATTTACTCTATCTCCGTCAAAGTTGAAATAATAAATTTAGATGATACAATAAATTGGTCCCTATTTCATTGAAGGAAACTTGAATAGTCGGAGTACATAGATTTATTGGAAACTAGTATTATACCTGAGTTGGTTCGGTTATTTCAAAATCCAAGTAAGTATTTTCAATGATTGTAATGTAAAAATTACATTATTCGGAACTTACTGACAATAATAATATACCAAACAACAATATTTAGCCCCACCTCACTGGTGAGGCAATACCTAAATTATGTGCTTCCCAGAATATGGATTGGAAGGCGTGGTTTTATCGAATGGCACCAGCGATCCCTCGACATGAATCTTTTAGACTATTTCCTGTGGGATCACTTAATCATCAATTATAATACAAAACCTGCCAATATTCATGAATTAGAAGATAGGATTACCACAGATATAACAAGAACAACATTTTGAGCATTTACTGTAATCGCCTCTACTGTGAACATAGGTATATCTAATACGAAACAAACATGTTTAAAGAATTCTCTTCAGATCCTGTAGGTTTTCTGCGCCATAATTTGGAAAAATATTTTGTTGCACTGTTTCGTTAATCTTTTTACTAATCTACTGACAATAGACCTGGTTCTCATATTTCCATTAGGATATAATGTATTAAAAATTATTCAAATTAAACCAGTTTGTTGAATGAAAGCCCTATTAATGTACAAAAGTGGATATCTTATCGTTTTGGAAAGTTTACATTCTTCCTGAATATTCAGACTTCATTCAAGATAGAACCTTAGTAGAAAACGTTCAAAGAAAAGCCACTCGACTTCTCTAGGGATTGAGAAGATCTTCTTGTGGAGAGAGACTTGTTAAGGCCAGCTTAACTTGTTTTGAACTTCGACTTAGCCGTAGAGATCTAACCACTTTTAAAATGTTAAAATTCAACTTCAGATAACTCATCTTAATATATTCCCATTAAACCAAGACCACCTGCTTATAGGTCTTGATTTAAGACTTGGAAAAGAAAACTTCGTGACCATATCAAGACAGAACCTGACTAGTATAAGGTCTGTTCCAACTGCAATCAGAAACTGACAGGAACGAATAGTCGACCATTGCAATCAGTGATAGGAAATTTTCTGATCGTTTCTGATTACTGTTGGAATAAACCTATAGTTTTTTACGCTTGGACACTATTTCTGCTTCTCCTACCAATAAATTAAATACAGACTGGACCGCCTTATATTTCGATAGCTTTTAAATTTAATCTTGTATGTATGTAGGTATGAAGGGGTGCCATTACCTGAGACCTAAAATATCTATTGTGCCCACTTACTTCTATTTAGTTCCTGTGGAAAGTCTCAGAGACTAGCTGCTCCTTTAGACATATGTCCCGAAGGAATATCAGGATATCCACAGGCTTTAGTTTAGATCAATTTTCTTTTTTTTTCCAGTACTCTTCTAGGTGTTGTGCACTAGGATTCTGTATTCCTCAAGAATATGAATGGAGGTTTGTTATCCTATTCCACAAAATATAATTTTTTTTTGCTCAGTTTGAGCTTTTTGAGGTGCTTATTTAGGCGGTAGTGTTCTGTCACGAAACCTATCAAAACTCTGCAATCGACATACAGGTAGAAATATTTGTTTAGCAGAATATGATTGTCAAAAATAAACTTCAATAATCACTCTTTGTTGTAAATATATACGTATTGATATAAAGCCGTCTCTGGTTTGAACCCTAAATTTTTATATGTACCTAGACCACACAAAGTAACTAGAAGGTCGCCGGAAAAAACTATATTGATGCATCTCTGATGACCTATTGTTTCAGTATAAATTATCAGTTGTAGCGGAACGCCGCATCAAAAGTTCTTTTGGTTCTTTGCATCATTGTTACAATAACACTATAAAAAAAATGATTAATTTAAAACAATTTTTTGTAATTTTAATAATTTTGGTCATCGACCTTAGCATTTTCGTGGAATGTCAACAGAGATTGGGTGTTGGTAATAAGAGGGTGAGTTTAATTTTTATTATTAATGTTAATTTTCATGTCAACTAAATAAATAAATATTTTTTCGTCGGGATTCACAAAAAATTACATTTTACTTATGAAAAATCGACTATTTTTTTAACAAAGCGGTAAAATCTAGAGTATTTAGTGGAGATAAAATAAACGGATTTCTTCGTGATGCCCCAGGTGAAACTTATCTTTTGGGCATCGGATGAAAAATACTTGGCAGCAAAAATAGTCGATTTTTCATTTGGGAAATGTAATTTTTTGGAAACGTCGAGGAAAAAATATAATATGCACCTCGACGAGAAACTGACTATTGCCTAATACAGAGCTGTCCAAACTACATACCTTTGCGGGCTAATTAAATTTACTACAAAAGCTGGAGGACCGCAGAAAAAAATATTTTCAGTCTTCAAGTAAAAATAATAATAATAATTTCTTTATACGTTTACTTTGGTTCATGGTTAATTTATCTTTAACAATCATATCCAGCTCAAAACATTAATTGTTGCCGGACGCGTTGCTTGAAGAAACGGCTTATCTGAGAGTGAAGATCTATACTTACATTTTATAAACTTCATTGTTGAATACACACTTTCACATAAATAAGTGCTGCCCATCATTTTCTCATTTACTGAGCCACAACAATTTTGTCTTTTACATTTTTCTCCGTTTAAAGTTGTATCATGACGTTTAACATTATATTCTTTACTCACAGACAAAACTTCCCTACACTGAATTTTATAATTTTTGTTGCAAATATCAGTAGACACCTCATCACTGGCGAACGAAGACAAAATACTTTCCGGGAATTTCCCCAATAATAGTAATTTATGTCCAAAACAATTTTCTTATTAAAACATGCATCACGGGCCGCATGAAAACAAGCAGCGGGCCGTTATCTGGACAGCCCTGGTCTAAAAGTTTTTCGTCTTTGGTACATAAATAACCATTTAATGTTGTCCTGTACATAGATAAACATAATGTCCTGTATATATATCTCATATAAATAAATTTTTCGCTAAATACCTAATAATTCTTACTAATTATTTGCACACACATTGTATGAGATAGGTACGGGGTAATCAAGGGGAATAATTGATCCCGAAAAATAGAAAAATGAGTTTTATATGGTAGAAATGTGGAAACGTCAAAATCCTGAAACTTGTGGTATCCGACAAATTTTCACGACTTCGCGAATCCTACTGACTGCGCCAGATAAGTGATTCGAAACTAAAACAGCTTTTTTAAAAAACAATTTATTTTTTCGATATTAATCAAGATAACATTAGAATTCTTTGTAAAGGTATTAAGTTTCTGTAGTGTGTCATGGCATTGCCATCTCCCCTAACTAGCTTCTACTTTTTCATTCAAATTTGGTTATTAATGTTATAAAGAGAAATTTCCAATAATCATTTACATGCGTTATCAGGATAATTTTTGCAGTTTTAAGCTTAAACTTCAAAATATTATTGATCGTCTAGTAGTCGAATTTTATCATATCTTCAAATAGGGATCAGAATTTTATAAAATCTGACCAATTCTTGATAAGGGTAACTGGAACGCCAACGAAAAATGGAATTAAAAATATAAAAAATTTTGTATCAGATTTCTCAAAAAATGAATAAAAAGACCACAATAAGTAACAACCTATAACTACCTAGGAAGTATTTCAACAGAAGAAGGAAAAATATATGCAGAGCTTAATAACACAGCAAATAATAAATCAACAAGATTATATTCTTCCTTAAATCGAACATTACTAAGCCATAAATACATTGATATGAACACTAAGTTGGAAATCTACAACAAAATTACTGTACCAACTAGAACTTATGCCAGTGAGAACTGGGTACTGCAGAAAAAGCATGAAACAAAAATAAATGCAATGGAAATGAAACATTTAAGGAAAATAGCAGGTAAAACGAAATAGGATAAAGTAAGGAACGAAGAAATCAGAAGCATAACTGATCAAGACCGAATAATACCAGATATTAAAAAGAAACAATTGCACTGGTTTGGCCACCTAGTAAGAACGAAGCAAGTTAGAATTGCGAGACAAGTTATGGAAATGCGAATATCAGGAAAAAGACAAAGAGGAAGACCCAGGAGGAAATGGATAGACCAGATTGAAGAAATTGGAAATAACAAAGGAAAAACATTAGGAGATATAAAGGCAATAGCCAAGGACAGAAAATAATGAAAAAAATAGGTACAGAAAGAACTCCAATCCGACGCCTGAGAAGGCATAAGGATAAGAGAGAGAAAGAAAGTCCTTGTCTTCAAAAATATAGAAAATTGTGATCACTTGGTGGTAAAATGGAATTTTACAATTGACGGTGAAAAAACAAATTGCTTAGGGAGACGATTTTGTAGACAGTTTTTGTCAATTTTTCTCTATAAGTTCGATCTCGTTATCTAGTCTTCTTGCATGTGAAGTAGGTATCATATCGTAAAAAAATAATAAGATTCAACAAAGTATCTCTGGTCTGGATTTTTGTTCATCTGGTATGGATGGCAATGAAAGACAGGCTCAAACATAAGGGAATCCCTTTGACAAATTACAGTAAACATACACCAAGAGCTTTGACCTCGAAAAATAACATTAAAAAATTATAATTAACAGCCACACTATTATATTAAACAACGCACTCGATGACATATCTATAAACCTCACAAAGTATACATACAAATCACCATTAAAACGATACTCAAACGTACAACCTATCGCTGTTATGATTCCTTATATCCTTTACCATTTAGTACAACAAATCAAAACAACAGATGACTAATAATTACTAACGATAGTTATTAAAGTGTGTATAAATAAATAATATTGTAATTAAACTGTGAATCATTTAAATCTAACATTAAGATAGGTAAGTGTTCAAATAAAACATGTTTTGTGCTATAAATAAATTAATCATAAAATTAAAAGTTATATGCACATTTTTTTTCAGTTTTTCTACTCGGGCTATTCGCCAAATTCGTATCAAAATCAATACAAGCCACAATACCCTCACTACCAATCGCCCCAAGGATATAACAACCAAAATCAATGGCAGGGGCAACAAGGATATAACAATCAATGGCAGAAGCCACAAAATCAATGGCCACAGTTTCCACAGAACCAATGGGGATCAGGTCAATGGGGATCAGGTCAATGGGGATCATCAAACCAATGGAATCCTAATCAGTGGTCACAAAATCAATGGCAACAGTTCCCTAATTTTCCTAATTTTCAAAAACCGTCGTTTGGAAACTTTTTTGATATTATTAAGAAGACCCAACAAACTTTACAATCTATACCAAAGAGCACCTGAATAATACCCATAATCTGTAAAATATCTCTTAATTTTTCTTTGTGGTAAGGTCATTACAATCTAAAATCCGGCAGAAAGATTCTACAGGTATCTGTTTTTTTGATAAAACCAAATGCAAATGAATGATTAATTGAATTGAATTACATAGAGATCTGCATCTGTCAAATTTCACTAAAATAATTTGTATATCAAAAAAGATACATTTTGGGGATAGGTAACTCTACACAAAGTGACACTTAAATTTAAAATAGATTCAGAAAAAATACATACTAATGGTTTTATCACTTTTTTCAGAATACCCTATACCGAAATTGTATCTTTTTCGAGATATTAATTTTGACAAATGTCGATCTTTGTTAAAAATAAAGATTATCGCAGCCATTTGTTCAAAGGAGACCCGGAAGTGATGCATTACATTTTAATTAATCATGAATGTTTATTAGGTTAAACAGATACCTGCAGAGAATCTAGTACTTTGGTTGCATATTTTTCAAGGTCATTTTGTTTTGAATATTACTAGTAAATACTACATTAGAACACTACTACAATGAGATCCAAAAGGAAGAGGAATAGAGTATATTATTAACTGTACTGTCAATTTTTAAAGTGAAACAAATGTTTTTTTTTCAAACGTCAGTAAATCTGTCATTTGTCGACTGTGTACGCGACCGTAAAGTTTCATTTTTCCTCCGCCGGAGCTTCAGTTTCCACTTCCCCGCCAGCGGAGGGAAAAGTGTTATCATAGCAACATAGATAGACCGGTGTCGGTGAGTATACACAGGTTGCTGCTATAGTAATGTAACATAAAGCTGTCAGTGGACACTGTCAACAATATTAATTTATTTTTTACAATTATTACTATCAAAAAGAGACGTTTTTGCATTAATTTGTCGACATTTGGAGAAAAACAGCATGTTTTATTTGGAGGAAAAGTTACTTTTCATGACCTGCTCTCTATTACGAGCGCGTCATGAAAAGTATAAAATAATATACTATTTTTTTCTATAGCTAATAATAATATATTTTGTTATAGCAACTCTTTTGAATAGATAAAATATCACTTTAACAGCAAGGGTAGATAAAATGTTTAAACTTTTTTTATTCAATTAAATTTACAAATTCAAACACATCAATTTGGAGGATTAACAACAAGTGTAATTTTACATTTAACATTATTAGAAACACTCGTTTGCTTAGACACTTAAGCCGAGGTAGGGGATTGATTTTCAGGATACACCAAGTATACACTTGAATACAGCAATCTTATTGCATACTGACTGCTCAATGTAAGACTCTGCAACGGATGACGATTTCCATCCACCTAAGCGTTTAACTTTTACTAGAACAACACCAAAGTTTGCCAACATGGTAGCAGAAGAACAAAGGAAACAATGCCCCGTCTACATTTCTGAATTTCAAAAAATCCGCAATATTCTTGGTTTTCTTCTATATAGCGGTAATCCCCACCGGTTGTGCAATTTTGCTGTCGGTAATTCACAAAAAACTTACTATGAGGTAAGTTTTTTGGGCGCAAATCAAAGTACTTTCTCACAATTTTCAATAAAAGCATTCCACTTTTCTTGTCAATAATACAAAACGACCTGTCCTGCTTGGTTTTAGTATCAGATAATGAAACGACTATAACTGATTATCTGTTGTCCACATTAGACACATCTAACAGGTGCAATTCATAGGACCTAGTCGCTCCATGCATACCAAAAATAGCAAACGCCATAAACAAATAGACATCATCAGGAGCTTCTTTCCGAAATTTAATAATGTCATTTGACTCCAGGATTTTGGAATTTTAGCTTTGTAACCTCCTCTCAGGTTTTTCAGTAAGGTAGTTAACTTGGTGAATTTGGAAATGTCACAATTTTCATTCACCAACAAAGTTCGCTTCAGCATCGAATGATAATCTTGATGCTTTTCCACTTTTTAAAGAACTGGTATTCCTCCTCATACAGCATCCTAGATTTTTGGGGCAATAATATACTTTCTGCTTGCAGCGCTTCATCTACATCTGATGGCAGGTTTTCTTCTTCTGGTGTTAATTCTTTTCCGTACATTTCGTATTCACTTCGTACACAAAACACAAAAATACTGAACACTCCACAAAATCCAGAATGTAAATTTTTTTTGACATTTGTTGACAGAGTAATTCATAATATCCGTAATAACGGAGCGACACAGTTGCCATTTTTGTGCCAAAGATTACAATTTTCTTTTTCACCTGAATTTGAAGTCGCTATAGAAAAAATGTTGTATTTCACACGACGATAAAATCGCATTATCTTCTTGAGCGTAATTAGCGTCTCGACGTTAAAAAAAACTCTCAAAGATAAAGTACAATTTTATCATCTTGTACAATAAATAACTATTAATAATAATCTTGATACTTTTTTGCTTGGGATTTTTTAAATTAATAAACCATAAAGGTTTATCAATGATATTTTTATAGAAACACAAAAACTGCCAAAAATTACTGCCCAAAAATGTTAAATATACCAATTATGTATGTAGTTTAATTAGTTTATAGAATTTTATTGTAATTACTTATTAAATATAGAATAGATATCTATGATATTTTGTGAATTTAACTTTTTAAGGGATTATTTTATAAATAAATTAGTGTAATATGTTCAAGACTGTTTCAGTTTCCCTTTGCACCTCAAGATACATTACATACAGGGTACATACGACAAAAATTGTTATATCATTGTAAAAATATTAGCATATTCTTTTCACTTAAGCCTTCTAACAAAATTATACATAACATAATAATGTATGTATGTCCAATACCAATCACGAATCATAATTAATCTGTTTATCTCAAATAAATCACATACTTATGGCCTAGTTTTTGAATTTTGGTACCAATCGTTAATGGATACTGTTCTTGAAAATACTAGATCATATAATTAAAGCTTTTCTAGTTCAAGGTCAGATCGAATGGTATTATTTAATATATATCATACACATACAGAATTACAGAAATTTATAATTAGACCAACGAAAGTGCCGTAAGAGATCTAAAAATATTTACATAATAGTACCACCACACCTTAGGCTTTTTTTTACAATATATAAAGCCGAATCGATAGTGTCAAAACATTGTGTATCCGGTACTTGCTCAGTCTACAGTGATTTGACAAATAAAAATGGCATTCAAAGTAAGTAGATATAATTTTTAGAAATCTTGTGAAAATATCTTTAATTTTCTTGCATTTTCTCTTTTTATAATATTGTAACGTTATAAATAATTTTTTTTTCAGTTCATCTGTTTCCTCGCTCTCCTTGCTTCCACACAAGCAGGAATCTTGAGCTCCCACCAAGCCTATTCTGACGCCCCATCGGTTTCCTACTCTAGCATCTCAACTCCAAACGAACACGCAGCCCCAGCCTACAACCAACATGTCACTCCAGTATCTTATGCCGCTCCAACTGTAACCAAATACGCTGCTCCACTCTCATATGCTGCTCCAGTCTACAAAAAAACTATCGTATCCGAAGATTATTCAGCACCAGCTCACTACGATTTCGGTTACTCCGTCGAAGATCCCCACACCGGTGACATCAAAAGCCAACATGAAACCCGTGAAGGTGATGTTGTAAAAGGAAGTTACTCCCTTGTTGAAGCTGATGGTTCTAAAAGAATTGTAGAATACACTGCCGATGCTCACAACGGTTTCAATGCTGTCGTACACCGTGAACCTTCCACATACAACGTAAAACCTGTGGTTAAAGTAGCTGCTCCAGTTTCTTACTCCGCTCCAACTGCCTACTCTCAACCTGCCTATAAAGTAGCTTCTTACTCTGCTCCAGTTTCCTACGCTCAACCTGCTTCTTACTCTGCTCCAGTTTCCTACGCTCAACCTGCTTCTTACTCTGCTCCAAGTTCTTACTCTCAACCTGCTTATAAAGTAGCTTCTTACTCCGCTCCAGTTGCTTACGCTCAACCAGCTGTTAAGGCTTACTCTGCTCCAGCTGCTTACGCTCAACCAGCTGTTAAGGCTTACTCTGCCCCAATTGTAGCTAAAGTACCTGCTTTCACCAAAGTAGCTTATTCCAGTGCTCCTGAAGTATCTTATTCAAGCGTATCATCGCCAGTATTGCAACAAGCTGCTCCTTCTTACTACCATTAATTTGAATTGTACATTTTTGTTAATTGTTGATAACGGACTGTTTATTTATTGTAATTTGTAAGGATAATAAAAAAACTTTTTGAATTAAAATGTTTTTTCTATTTCTATGTATGTTTCAGTGAAAATGTTGCAACCAGTTAATTTTCATTTCACCAGAACAACACCTTATTCGAACGGGTTTTTAATTCTGATTTTTGATCAGCTTGTAGGATGCAGCAACACCAATAAGGGATGTTAACTGATATCAAAATGGAGTAACATTTTGGTTTTTTATTCTGAATATTATTTCTGTTATTAAAGAGCTTTTTGGGGGAATCCTTCAAACGCAGTTGTCGCATACAACAACTCTAAACGAATGGTTTCTTTAGCTTGCAGCCCTGAACTCAATTCTATTGAGATTATCTGGGACCAAGACGAGGCCTGGCTTAACAAAGGACACAACGTGAGCAAATATTGGCAGGACAAAAATGTCGAAAGCTCTCGTCAAGCTTTTTTAGAAGGCTTATCGACTGACATGAAAGCTCCTTCCGGTAAGGGTCGCAGATTAATAATTACACATATTGGTAGCGATGAAGGATTTTTAGATGGTGGCTTATTTGAATTCGAATCTTAGTTAACTAAAGATTACCATGAGGAAATGAACGCTGATGTTTTTGAAGATTATTTTTCCGAAATGTTCAAGTCATGAGAGAGAAAGGTGGAAATAAAAAAATACCCTTTAATATTGATGCCGTAAAAGCAGAGCTTCTAACAATAGTGAGAGAAAATAGTTTAAGCGGCTTGTTGTTGATAAAATGGCCAAAGAACATAATACAGTGCTATTCAAAAGTCCCCTCCCCCCCTCGTATCTTTTGAACGGCTACACTTATATATATATAATCATAAACCCGTTTGTACCCGCTGTGGGTGTCGGGTGTGTCGCTTATTCGTGGACAAACTTTCGCCATTCATTTTTATTTCTAGCTTTTTTCGCCGCCTCTGTCCATGTAATTCCTTTTTCTTTTAAAATTTCGGCTATTGTGTTATCCCATGTTTTCTTTGGGCGACCTCTTTTTCTCTTGCTTACTTCTCTAGCTTGCCAAATCCTTTTTGCTGGTCTACTGTTCTCCATTCTACAAAGGTGCCCAAACCATCTAAGCTGCTGTTTTTCGATTGTTTTTAGTATTGGTTCTATGTTTAGGTTATCCCTTATTATTTCATTCCGCATTCGATCTCTTCTGGTGACACCTTTGACCCTGCGTAAATACTTCATCTCTGTTGCTTGTATTCTGCTTTTGAGTGAGTTTGTAAGTACCCAGCTTTCACTACCATGCACAAGGATTGGTCGAAAGACTGACTTGTACACATTCAATTTGGTTTTAGTTGTAATTTCTTTTCTTCCCAGGAAATTTCGATTTAATGAGTAATATACTTTGACTGCTGCACTTATTCTTTCGTTCACTTCTGCTTCCTGTTTTCCATTGTTTTATATATCTACTCCCAGATATTTGAAACTCTTCACTTGCTTTATCGGCATTTCATCAACTTCTATATTAAGGTGCTCTTCTTCTTGTCCCACCACCATTATTTTTGTCTTTTCCATATTCATATTCATGTTTTGTAGTTTCAATATATGCTTCCATGTTATTAAATTATGTTTCAGCTCTTTTTCGTTTTTAGCGAACAATACTAAATCGTCGGCAAAAACGCATTCAGATATTCCAACTACTTCCATATTTCTATAACCTATTTGAATTTGTTTAACTTTTGTTTTCACTTCCTTCAAAATATCATCCATTATCATTATGAATAATGCCGGGCTAAGTACTCCTCCCTGTCTTAATCCTTCTTTTGTTATGAAATCATCGGACTCTTCTTTATCTTTCCTTACCCGGTTTCTGGTTGTTTCGTAAATGCATTTAATGTCATTTCTTAGTTTTGATCCGACTCCTCTTTGTTGTAGACTTTTCCATATTTGATTTCTGGGGACGCTGTCGAAGGCTTTTTGAATATCTATAAAGCCGAGATACACTTTTCGATTTGTTCTCAGTTTTTTGTCAATTACTTTCAATGTAAATACGTGGTCTTGGCTACTCCTTCCTTTCCTATAGCCGCTTTGGGATTCTTCTAACTGTTTTTCTATTATTTAACTAAGTCTAGTCTCTAAGATACTTTCGTAAACTTTCAATGCTGCGCTCAGCAATGTTATACCTCTATAATTGTCACATTTAGTTTTGTCTCCTTTTTGAAAATTGGCAATATAATACCTACTTCCCAATCTTTCGGAATTTTTTCTTCGTTCCAGATTCTTTGAAACAATTTAGTAAGCATTTGTATCCCTCTTTCTCCTAGAGTTTGTAACATTTCTGCGGTAATACTGTCGTAACCCGCTGCTTTACCTCTTTTTAACTTTTGTATTGCTTGTTTCACTTCTTCTATTTGTATCAGTGGTTCATTTTCCTCATTTTCCAGTTCCTGATGTCTTTCGTCTTGTAATTCCATCTGCAATTCCATCTACACTTACATTAATAAAATTTGAAGGGTGAAAATAAAGTGTTATAAACTTCTCTACGAATGGTAACAGATGACGTAATAGTAATAGATGACGTCACAGTGCCACTCTGGCCAATAATTTTAAATAGGACCTTATGGCAATTG
This sequence comes from Galerucella tenella, assembly GCA_910591685.1. Lineage (NCBI taxonomy): Eukaryota > Metazoa > Arthropoda > Insecta > Coleoptera > Chrysomelidae > Galerucella > Galerucella tenella. The sequence continues at coordinate 4,135 of CAJUYH010004748.1, read as the reverse complement.
GCTACATAGCCATATTAATTTTGTTTGGGTTTAAATCAATTTTGACGAATAAATTAAATAAGTACCAAAATTATTATTTCACATTTAAATATTGAAGATTTTTCAGTCCGCCTCTGGTTAGTTGTCAAAAAAATTGACGTTTTTAATTTAAAAGTATTTGTTGTTTTGCAAAGTTTTTCTAAATAGCTTAAATATTTAATTTTATTATTGTTTAACGAGACGTTTAAGAGTTTACATAGGCAAAATGGTACGTACTCAAGCCGACAAAGTAGCAGCTATCTTAATAATTGGTGAATCTAGAAAGAATCTCCATGAAGCGGTGCGTTTATTTAATGAGAGATACCCAGATCGCCCTATCTCGAGAACTCATTTGACGGAGCTTCTTCACAAGTTTGAAGCAACAGGTAGTGTTCAAGATGCCAAACGATCTGGTCGACCAACATTTAGTGATGATAAAAAAATTGATATAGTTGCTGAAATGGTAGTAAACCCTACTTCCTCTTCAACTAAAGTTGCGTCTATCTGTGAAGTAAGTAAAATTACAGTACAGAGAGTGTTGGCTAAAAATAAATTTCATCCATACAAGTTAAAAATGGTGCACCCCCTTTCGGATGACGACCCCGACAGAAAACTCGAATTCTGTGAATGTATGACAAATAAAATTGGTCAAAACCCACATTACACAAAAACAATTTGTTTTAGTGACGAAAGTACTTTTTGCCTCAATGGAAATGTGAATACACAAAATGTAAGGTATTGGAGTGACACAAATCCTCACACCTTTCGTGAACAACATACCAAATTTCCAGAAAAAGTCAATGTTTGGGCAGGTATTTTGGTAAACCACATAGTTGGTCCTGTTTTCCTAAATTCAAATTCAAGCGGTGAAGTGCTTGAAATCCAAGGTTTATACTACGGCACCAGATAGCATTGGCGTTTTGAAAGAAAGAATTATTGAAGAATGCAATGCAATTTCAGCTGACACATTCGAACGAGTACGACAAGAGTTTACTAATAGGATGTGTTACTGTCAGAAAGTAGACGGAGCACATTTCGAACACTTACTATAAGAATCCATTGTTGATATTTGATTAATTAAATTTAAAAAAAGAATTTCAATAATTTTGGTATTTATTTAATTTATCCGTCAAAAGTAGTTTAAACCCGAACAAAATTAATATGGCTATATAGCCAATGTCAATGCCTTTCAAACGAGATATTACTTGCAAAAGGTCCTATTTAAAATTATTGGCCAGAGTGGCACTGTGACGTCATCTATTACTATTAGGTCACCTGTTACCATTCGTAGAGAAGTTTACAACACTCTATTTTCACCCTACAAATTTTATTAATGTAAGTGTAGCCGTTCAAAAGATACGAGGGGGGAGGGGACTTTTGAATAGCACTGTATAATTGTTCATCGTTTGCCATCTCATCATTGCGAATTAAAAATCCCATAGAATTAATTTGGGATCAAGCTAAAGGATTTATTGCTAGACATAATAGTACCTTTAAAATGTTAGAGAACTTTTGAAAGCGGAGGTCGACAACGTTATCAAAGAAAACTGGAGCAATGATGTAAACCACGTTATTAAAGAACAGCAAAAGATGTGGGATTTTGGTAATATTGTTGATAAACAACTAATGTAATGTTAATGTGATGAAGTAATTAAAATCTCGATGAATTTTTTTTAAATCTATGGTTTTATTTCCTGCTTTTAACCAACTACTTTGATGGATATTTAACTTGAGACGCGCTATTTTATCATTTTGTAAATCAAAGTGTGTAAATCAAGTGTTTTTATCACTGTATGATGTATGGGATACTTTGGTTACATTTACTTAGGTAGGTATGCAAATATAAAAGTCAAAACAATTTCTAAAATATTACAATGTAGTATATAAAATTGCACTTCTTAATTTTTCACAATTTTGTGTGTTTCTTCTTTTGAATAATGCAAAATAAAGAATATTTGTTTGTGACTTTTGTAAAATACTTATTTTCTTTATCTTTGGCTTTTTATATAAATTTAAGATCTTTAGGATTATTTTTTGTAATTTATGAAATACCTACAAACCATTCTTGTATCTAATAGAAAAACTCCAAATCCCTACTCGGCAAAACCCTTAATCTGACTGCACGACATTGGCCACCGGCTTATCATATTAATGAATCCTTAACCATTGTGCCAGATTTTTTTCGGCCCTATTGTATTTGAGGCGATACAGAACGTGTAGATTTAATTTTGGTTATACCGACCTGTTTTATCATTTTATTCCACATACAAAAAAAGAAACACTCCCCCAATATTTATAGTACTTTTGAATAAATAATGAGACAATTTGCTCCTACTGAAAAAGAAATAGGGTATAGCCAAAATATTAAATATCAACTAGGCATCACATCAAATGTAACTAAATTTGTTTTATTAAATAATACCAGAATGATTGTTTTCAAGATTTATACAGGGTGACCATAAGTAATTGTATATAGAAGTACTGTACAATATGTACAGACTGGTATATTAATAATACATATACCAGATAAAAAAACATACAAACAGCGAACTTTTACTCTGTGTAAAGTCGAGAAGGAAAATTTCATTGATGTTTTTGCAATTTGCAAAGTCTAGTTTAACCTTCGTCCCCCTAATATTACTTCTAGGTGAATATTTGTGAGATATCAAGGTGGAAAGTGTCCAACACAAATCGTGGAACACCACACTATTGGGACAATGCCATTTAAAATAGTCAGTTACCTAAAATTAAGTAATGCTAAAGAATATACAGGATATGCGTTTAGATCATCCGCCACTCTCCTTGCCAATTCAGGAGCAGATATTCTAGCGTAGCATAGCGAAAGGCTTCGTTGAAAAAAGTTTTTCAACACTAACAATATGGCGGGATCTTCTACTATGACTATCAATGAATCTACATATACTTATATTGCTAAAATGATGACTCCTTTAATAGAAAATATAGCAAATTTATCCAAGCAAGGAATCTCTTTTGTTAACTGTATTATGTATAATCCGATTTTTAATATAACTTTAAAAAAATAATGACTCTCTGTAATTAATTTCATATATTATAAAATAATTATATTATAAAATAATATATAAAATAATATTTTTATAGAAAAATATAACCAACAATTATTGTGTAGGAAAAAAAAATTATGTGTAAACCACAGCAGTAAAGTGTTTTTTTCGGGCCTCAGGAAGTGTCCATATCTTCTTCCGGCCTGAAAAATGCCACTTTACCGCCTAGGTATACAATATACTATTTTTCTTGACAAATGTAACAAAAGTGCCGAAAAATCAACTTTTTTTAGTATTGGTTGATAATCAACTTTTGCAAACAAAATTATTCTAAAAATGCAATAAAATGTAATGGTGCACCTTGAAACTAAAATAAATGGATCAATTTGGTAGCTAAACCAATTTTTATTCAGATTTGAATATTCAGCGGGTTAACCATAGTAATATTTATTAATGATATGGTAATTCTTGTTGTTTTTTTATGATTCTATTAATTTTAACATTTTTAACATAAGAGAATATGGATTAATTAAAGGAATTCATAGCCGGTTATATTTGTATGCAAGACAGGAATTTGATATATTAGTTTGCAAAACTGACGACCTTCGGAACATTTTGTAGGATTATTTGATTTGTGGAGGTTCATGTTGTGAAAGGTGTCAAATTTTTCTTCCGGGGTGGGACCGTTTCTTTTTACACAACCAATTTAGTATAAATAATAATCCCGTCGTTCTAAATGTATTGTTAAGGTCACTGAGAAGAGCATAACATGGCAGCTAAAGTAAGTACATCATACAGAATTTTTTCTAAATTTTATCTGAATTTAAAAGTTGATATTTTAATTTTTTTTTCAGTTTTTAATCCTCGCCGGTTTTATTGCCATAGCTAGTGCCGGCAACTTAGGTTACGGCTATGCGCCATCTCTAGTAGGTACCCAGGGAGCCATCTCTTCCTACTCCACCATCCAACATCACGTTCCAACTATACAATCTTACGCTTCTGCTCTTTTACACACCGCCCCAGCATCCTACATTCAAGCCGCACCAATAGCCTACACTGCACCAGTAGCCAAATCTGTTATTGCTGAACCTTCT
>CAJUYH010004747.1:0-25851 GCA_910591685.1 Galerucella tenella | reverse complement strand
CTATTGGTACTTTGTTGATGACTAGGAATGTTATTATTTATAATACCTAGTCGAGCTAAGTATTCTTGGGTGTTTCTTACGGAAGTGTTCGATAAAGTATCCGCTTCTTCGCCTTTTCTGTGTACGCCAGGGTCTCTTTGTAAAGGTCCTTCGTTGATCATTCGGATCTCCTCGTCTTCTCCATCATCTTCGGCTGAGCCTCGACCGCTTGAACCAGACTGTTCCGATCCTGATAATTCAGATGTTGTTGCAGCTCCCGAATTGGAACTAGCTGGATGGGCAGCGCCGTAAGGAGGGATTTCATCGTATTTGGGAGGAGCGAATTGATTATTACTACTTTGTAAGGAGCCAACGTTGCTTCTTATTGGTATAGTGTCGAACGCGCTTGGATCTACGTAGTTATTTGAAGTTGAAACTGCGTCGTTACCTAACGTTGGTTTGTTGATCTTCTTATTCCTTTTGTTTCTAATATGTAGAAAAACGAAAACAGCTCCGAATGTTATTATAAGCAATATTAAAGCTATGAGTAGTCCTAAAGCCCAGTCCGCTATACCTCCACTAGCCGCTGATACTGCTGTATCATGATCTCTGTTAATAGCTAGATTTGTACCAGGATCAGCTAGCGGGTCCAAAATTATTTCCACCACAGTCATATTCGTTAAAGAACCTTGTCTTCCTGACCCTGCAGTTATCACCAAACTTATTTCTCGTCCAGATGACGGTAGCTCTAAGTAATCAAGCTTCTTTTTTATCAGTATATCACCGGTGGTTCGGTTAACTTTAAAATAAGAATGCTGGGTTGTTAATTGATAAACTACCCTTCCATCCGGTCCTTTATCTCGATCTGTAGCGGTGACGTGGCCTACTATGTACCCAACAGGGAGTGCGGAAGAAGTAGCAAGAGTTAGCTTGTAAGTTCGTTCTGTGAATTGTGGATGGAATTCATCTTTTCCTTCAATTTCTACTCTCACTTTAACGGATGTTGTTTTACCCCCAGTATCTTCAGCTTGTATGGCGAAGTTGTACCTACTCCTTTGTTCGAAATCGAATACTGTGGAAGTTGTAACAAGACCGGTAGTTGGGTCGATGTGGAATAATTTCCAAGAGTTATCTAGTTGACCGTAAGATGGTATTATGGAATATTTTAGTTGTCCGAACGGTCCTTTATCTGCATCGGTAGCATGAGCTGTGAATACGGCCGTACCAACAGCTTCGTTTTCTCTAACGAATTCAAAATATTCAGATACTGGGAATTTTGGTTCATTGTCGTTTTCATCCCGTAAAGTTATTTGGAATGTATTTAAAGAACATAACGTAGGAATGCCTTTGTCGCAAGCTCTGATAACGAAATTGTACTGGGTGCTGCCTTTATCGAAGTCCAAGGTTTTGTTGACGTACAGTATTCCAGTTCGATCGTTCAAACGGAAGCTTCCTTCGTCATTTCCTGAAGTTATGTCGTACACCACGTCCGAATTCGGTGAACCAGGTAAGTCTGCATCCGTAGCTATTATAGTTTCTACTGTAGAACCAACTGGGAGATTTTCACTGATAGTTTTCTCGTAATCAGTAGTTTGGAAAATGGGTGGGTTGTCATTTGAATCTTCAACTTCGATTTTGACGTTGATAGTTGATAAGGAAGAGCTGTCGGTGAATATTTTTAGATTGTAGGCATCTTGGAGCTCGCGGTTTAGAGTTTTGATGAGAACAACTGATCCAGACGGGTTCATAACCTCGAATAATCCATCTTCGTTACCATCTACGATTTTTAAGAGAGCAGTTGGTGCGTTAATTGGTTTGGCTAAATGGATAATAGCAGATCCGATCGTCGTATTTTCTGGTACGGTAATCCTGGAAATAAAAATTAATATTAATTTGGCATAACATATTTTTCCACAACTACGGAGGATTTATTTATCTCCAATCCTTCCACAGTTGGGAAAATGTATTTGAAAGTCAAGTTCAACCAAGAAGAAACAACTACTCCCCGGGCTATATGCCCCTACAGAGTTTGAGCAGTAGTTTTTTTTTGGAACGAAGTTCCTTATCGCGCGTTGTGAAAGGAGGCTAGACGGATAAAATTCTTACGAAAAGTTTTGTCACGACACTTTTTGATATAGGAAGCTATTGTAAGCTGTGTGCATCGCATGCTTCTCTGTCTGTATCTTTCTCTCTTATAGAAAGCAAGCCAGATATTTTCATTTCTATTTCGCATTGAACAGTGTGGTGTCGCGACGATTATTTTTGTTGAGTGTATACAGGTTTTTTGTAAAGACATTATATACAGATAATAATAAATAATGCTTTTGTCTTTTTTACTAAGTACGCACTATAACCTCTCTTTATTATTGTGCTAACCAAGTCATACGCATTATAATCTCCACATTTTGTGTGTTTAGCAAAAAGCAAGTGTACGCGTCATAATTTTAATAAATTCAAAAACAAATTATATTTTTTAATATTACAATTTCAGAACGTATGTATTTAGCAAGCCGTGCGTGTTCTAACCTGTACGCTGTTGTGTTTACGAAGTCGAGAGAGTATATAATATATACACTCTGTTGTGTTTACAAAGTCCCGCGCATCTATGACGTGTATGAAAGAATAGACAGACAGAGTACATATATACAGTGTGTCCCAAAAAGTTTTATACAAATGGAGAAAAAGTTTATCTTACATTTCACAAAAAAAAATATTCTTGATAAAAAGCTCTGCATGACTTGTAGATCCATAATCAAGTACAGAATTTTTAAAACATTGGCTGGAATACAGAGAAAATCAAAATTATGATTTGGAGTGATAGTAAAATACGTTCAAACTGTAGTGGAGAGCAAAATATTCATTGAAATTGTTATTAAGTATCAAAAAATTATGCACACTACTTGTAGATTAGTGATTTTTCCAGATAAAAATTACAAGATTATTGTAATAAACACGTCAGCAATTGTTAGATTAATGCGCAGTACGAAACATCGTAAGATCCCGTTCATAATAAGCGCATGATTTTGTTTTACTCATCCTTATTACGTTCTGGATAGAGTGCTTTGGAATATCTAATAACTGTCAACAAATGTCAAATGTTACATAAATGTGTGTGTTTGCAATAATTAGAAATTCCAGTAAAATTGAGAATTAAAGATGAAATTGAAATTGTTCTCATTGTTGGAGAAAATTATAAAACATGTAGGGAAGCAGCAGAAATCTTCAATAATAGACACCCTGATAAAACAATACATTTCACAACTGTCAGATATGTAATAAATAAATTCAAGGGTTAATTTTTATCATAATTTTTTGCTACTTAATAACAATTTCAATGAACATTTTGCTCTCCACTACAGTTTGAACGTATTTTACTCTCACTCCAAATCATAATTTTGATTTTCCCTGTATTCCAGCCAATGTTTTAAAAATTTTGTACTTGATTATGGATCTACAAGTCATGCAGAGCTTTTTATCAAGAATATTTTTTTTGTGAAATGTAAGATAAACTTTTTCTCCATTTGTATAAAACTTTTTGGGACACACTGTATATGTATATATATATAAATGTTTCGGTGTGTGTATGTATATGTACAACTCCTTCACTAATTAATCGAAAGGAACTTCGTTCCATCCGAGTGTCCCTAGACACCTCTCAAGTTTTTTTTATTCTGTAATTTAACGTCGGTCTATTTCTGCGACTGAGGCTAGTATAATGCCTGCGAGCTGTGATATGCTAGTCCGCTGCAGGCTGTACGGGCCCTATACGATGGTTTTCCCTGGTATGGTCACCCATCCAAGTACTAACCATGTTCGACCTTGCTTGACTGTAATTATCGCATCAAACGCGTTCCACTACAGTGCTGGGTCGTCGCCCTGGGCAGTATTTGTTTTAGTTGAACGGACACTGTTTTTGGACAATATTTGTAAACATTAGTAGCATGCTTTACTTAATACAATTTAATGAAGAATTAACTTACTTGTAATCCATTTTGTTCAATGATTTAATTCCAGTAGTAGTGCCTCCATTAGTTCTGACTTTTACAGGTACCAAAGTATGCAGTGGGGGGTTGCCTGAGTCGGTGGCTTTTATAGTTAACAAAATATCTTCGTTGAATTGGGATACCATTGAAAGATTAACCCTGACAATACCATCTTCTGCATCTATGGAGAAACCCGGTGCTGGATTTACTATGGAGTAGATAATTCTTGCATTGTCGCCAAAGTCTGCATCGCTTGCATTTAGCGCGAGGATGTCAGTTATAGATGGAGCGCTACCGTCTGAAAGAAAAAACAGCTTAATAAGATAACACCTAAGTAAACCAAGGCCACAGATTATAAAGATAACAGATACGAATCCCGGTAAAACATCAAACGATTTTCAGCTCCGTCTTCAATGACCTTGGACCTTTAACTCGGTATGGCCGCGATGTTGCCAGTTTAAAATATTTTCTGAATTTCTTACCAAATTGCATTGCATTATCGAATATTTGTATCTGTATAACTATCACACTTAAAAATAATGCTAAAAAAATATTTGACCTATGATCGTAAATTGAAGGAAATATTATGCAAATTGACAACCCTGTTGAGAAATTTCGCGAAGCAGCCCGAACGAAGTCGACATTCGACGATGGAAATTTAAATGGGTATTTCCACCCATATCTCTCCCTTTTTACTGTTCTCTGTCAAGCTTTCGTATCTGTTCCCTTTATAATCTGTGCCAAGACACTGAAACTGATATTAAAAGGACCTAGAGAGAGAATGGTCTTTAGCATTGGTCGATATACGTCTGTGTTCCAAGCAGAGACATAACGTCGATCGTCTGCAACCTAAACGAATGAATGAATTGATAAAATTGATGAAAATGGTACTAACCTGGTAAACTGGCGACGTAGGACGATTGTGAGAACACTGGGGCGTTGTCGTTGACATCAATAACCTTTATGGTAAGGGTAGTTTGAGCCGAATGAGCCATATCCGAAGCAACAATACCAATTCTGCATTCTTGCCAAAGTTCGAAGTCCAAATTTTTCATCAGAACCACTTTTCCACTGTATCTATCGATGCTGAAGTACTTTAGGTCGTTTTGAAAGTTATCCTTGGCAAAACTATACGTCAAAGGTGGATAAGTATCTACATCGTTGGCTGTAACAATTGTTAAAACCGTCCCAACTGAAGTATCTTCCTTAACAGTAATGATGCTGTGCGGTGGAAAAGTTGGCTGATTGTCGTTGATGTCTACGACGTTGATACGAATTCTCGTAGTACCGGTCATTTGGGGAACCCCCTCGTCTGTAGCTATAACAGTCAATCTATATAAATCTCGAATTTCTCTATCCAGAACGATATTGGTTTTTAAGATCCCGCTAAAAGCTGGTTCTATTTTAAAAGCATTGTCGTGGTTCCCATCAACTATATGGTAAAGAATACGGGAGTTGGCTCCTTCGTCCGCCTCGGAAGCAACAACTTGCAAAACAAATTCTCCTTTTTTATTGCCTTCCCAAACGCTAGCCGTGTATTGCTGTTGCGTAAACTTTGGAGAGTTATCGTTTTCGTCGGTCAACTGAATGACAACTTTGCAATAACCGTGCAAGACGGGAGAACCTTCAGTTTTCGCTTCCACTACTAATTCTATGCTTTTATGAAGTTCGTAGTCGAGGTTTTTCGGATCACGGACTTGTACGATACCGCTGTCGGAGTTGATGACGAAAATGTTGTCTTCGTTACCGCTACCTATGTTGTATGATATCTTTTGTCGTCTACCGTCAGTTCTTATAGCTGATACTTGGATGATATCCGTGAATTGCTCGGAGTTTTCTGCTACGCTTATTGTATAAGTATCGTTTTGGAATTTTAATTCGGGAGAACCTTCCTGCAAGTCTCCTACTGTTATTTCTACCAAACCAGAAGAGCTTCTAGAAGGATTTCCTTTATCAGTAGCTTGTATGTTTAAATAGATAACTTTTCCTTTGTTACTAGCTAAACTTTGGGTGGTTGTAAGGATTCCTGTATTGGGGTTTATTCTAAATTTCCCGTAGGAGTCGCCTCTAGATATACTATAAACAATATCAGCATTAGTTCCTTCGTCTAAATCGTTTGCTGTTACTTTGAGGATTATTTGTCCTGGTTGAATGTAAGGAGCTACTTTTTGTTTGAATGGATATTGGGTGAAAATAGGTTTGTTATCATTAACGTCTAGAATTTTCACTGTTATTTGTACACTCTGTGATCTTGCGTTATATTTTCCTCCATCGGTTGCCACTATGTGGAAGCTGTAAATGCTCTGTTGTTCTCTATCGAAGGTTCTGAAATAAAATGAAAAAATTATGAAGACATTTACGTTTTCTTAATACTCCTGTAATGCCATAAACGTCCCACTTTATATGATTTTTTTTTTTCATAAAAGTGACGCCTTTGGAATTATCTAAGGTGGATAGTAGCCTAGTCAAAGTACATATAAAACCTCACAAAAAATACAAAAAACTTCAAATTCAAAATTGAGTATTTAAAAGGGGATGCAATTTTAAGGAAAATCGCTTAGTAAATTTTTTTTTGTTTTGTTTTTTCACTCTAATTGTTTAAATTATAGAAATACAGGAAAATGTTTGGATCAAAAATTGTAGCTGATACATTTATCCACAAATTTTATCTGACAAGTTTTTCTGTAAGTTGAAGAGTTTAGGAGATAAAATTAATGTCAGTGCTAGTCAATTCGTAGTAACGCGCAAACGGCCCGGGAGCCAAACTTATTAACCGCTCGATTTAAAAGTTAATAATTTTGGGCTTATAACATTCTGAAAAATAGATAAACACTTGTAAAATGTGGAGAAAGATCCCAGCTTTCAGATAAAAACACTTTCAAATTTGAAAAAGTAGATTTTCTAACTGTAAAATCAGTTTATTTATAAGAAACTACAGCTAAAAGGTCAAAAAACAATTATAATTCCTATTTAATTAATACTTATCCCAGCGATAATTCCTTCTAGATTTAGCATTGCAAATGAGCATAAAACATTATCGTTATAAAAGCAAAGCCATCAATAATTCGAATTTTAAACAAATGCTTCTTAAAAATCTATTTTTTGCATGCTTAATTTTACTAACTTGTTTTTTGAGACTTCATTCAATTATATCTTTTTTCGAAGTGAATGTAATTCAATGAAACTTCACCACTGTGCACTTTGAAGTGTCTACTTTCGAAACTACTATATAGTTTTTCTATAAATATCAGATTTTTTAAATAATACAAAATTATTTACAATAAATACTTAAATCAGACGTCTTTCAGCAAACCTTCTACAACTTTTTATAGTGTTTATGATATTATCTAAAAATTTGTGAACTTCATATTTAGAAGTGATCGCGATACAAAAGAACACACCTATGGCTCAGGTAAGAAAGAGAAGGCAGCACAAATAAAGGTGGAGAAGAAGAAGAAATAAGTTGAAGAAGGAAATGTTTAAAACTAAAAATAGACAGAATTTTCTCTCCAACAGAATATTTCCATACTGGAATAATTCACCTAGCAGTGTGGTCAATGCCTTTAAAAACCAGTAAGACCAATTTGTTCACCATTCTTAATTCTTAATTTTGAACACGTATTTTTATTTTTGGTTTTCATTTATTTTCGTTTTCTTCCCATTTTTCAATTTTATAATCGGCTATCGCCTATTTATTTATAGCTTGTGCTACTTGTGTTTTTTATCTCATTTTTGTTATACATGAGCTTTATAGAACTTCGGTTCTCAGCTTATAAATTTATTGTAATAATAATAATAATAAAAATTCCAACAAATTACATTAAAAATAGAGTCTGTTATTGAAACAATAATAATAATGAAGTGGGGTCAAAAAAATGAAGGTTCAATGAAGGTTCACGTGGAAAATCGTATGTATCTTTATGGAAAATGCAGATACAAGAAAAAGTTTCAAATAAGATTTGAAGATTACGCCGTAATCTTTGAAGTACGCTATGCTATATAATTTAATTTTGCAATTTATCAATGTTAATTAGAGAAATTTGGTAAGAAAAACGACTTTTTAGTAGAGGTTTACGTGGAAAATAAATGATTACATTAAAACAAAATTTTTTTACAATGTATTTGTAGATACCTCATTTTGGAACACCTTTCATTTGAAATTTTTTTTCTCAATTTCATTGTTTACTATCGTGAAATTTAAAACATGAAAATTGATGTTCAAAAATACTACTAGGGAAATTTCGTATATTTTGGAAAATAATGCAGATACAAGAAAAATGTTTAAAAAAATTTTGTAGATAAATGTATTAGCTACAATTTTTGATTGGAACATTTTCCTGTAATTTCATTATTCAAACAATGGGCTTGTTATTAAAGAAATATTTTCTGGGTTTTTCTTACGTTATTTTTTAAAACAGAATCATCAAAATAACTAGTGAAATTTTCAACTCTTGAACTTTCCCCACTACTTAGATATGAGAGGTTGAAAATGGAGCTCCCTTAAAAAGCGACAGAACTGACTGTGACGTCACATTGCATATTGTGCTCTGTACACCGCTGCGTTTCACATAAGAAAGTTGGTTACAGCTGCAATATCTTTAAATTTTAAAAGTGTTAGTGATTTTTGCTATTAAAGATGTACTCAGTAGATATTGGATTTATTGAAGCAGATTTTGCAAATTCACCTGAAGTCGATATCTTTATGGTGAGGGACTACATTAATAGAAACAAAGAATTCACACTTGGTTTGTGAATCGAAATTTCAAAACAGTCTATAGTACATTGTACATTTTCATATCTGCGTCTGGAGGGAGTAGGAAGTCTTTTCTTAACTTGCACAAATGGGTAAAGGTAACTGGCTAATAACGGTATTGTTTTTTGTATAATGCCACATACTCTGGAAAGTGCCACACCAAAATCGTCTCCTAATATCCTATAAGGTAAATTTAATTTGATCTTTTTTAATGTTAAAAAGATATCAAGCTTGTCCAGCTCACATTTTTTTAGTTAACAAGCTCACAACAAATAATGAATGACTCGAAACTCCCAAATAAAGCTTTGGATTTTATTTCTATCAAATAAAATATTCCATTTCGTCTGTCCTATTAGTGTCTAGATAAAATGAGCTATTCGGATCTGACATACTTAATTCTGACGAGCTAAATGTAGAAGAAGGACCGCTGGTGGACATTGAGAACTCTTCGGTCATATGTTTTCCTTCTTTTTCCATTCACGATCTCTTTGGAACGATCCCATTGCTAGTGCATTTTCTCTTGTTAGCCATTTTCCATATATAAAAACCCTCGCCCCCGCATTGAATCGCTTTGGAACGTACATAAGCCTTAATGCAAGCCTGAACCCCTATTTCCCGAGATATAGGTTCCATTCGTGTGATATCCATTTGATTTTCTTCCTCTACTTTATCATCATCAGAGGCTCTATTTTCTGAGCTCAATTTGTAAAAACTGTGACCGTGGCTTTGAACTATGTATTGTTACTCTATTTTTTAGACAATCAAACAATCTCGGTACTACTCAAGGTTTTAATTTAACTGTTCACTGTTTTAATGTATATATATTTTTCTGGTGCATTCTTGGATGTGTTAGGACAGTCGGGAATCAAATAGTATTCATTTACCACTTTTTTCTCACTCCCTTCACAATAAAATAACGAAACAGTAGGAACAGTCAACAGTCCAGCGTTTTTTTTTCTTACACAAAACGATACAATATACGCAATACACAGCTCTCGACTCGCGGCGTTTCAAACGTTAGGTATAGCATATGCAATGTGACGTCACAGGTAACCACGCCCCGTTTTCGTTCAATCCAATTTCTTTAATTAACTTGAGGGTTTAAACGTTCGCGGAAAAATCTAAAATTTTGGGAATCTGTTTAAAATCAGTTTTAGTTTCTATTATTAACTGAAAAAATTTTTCTTGAACATGCCCATTAGAGTGAAAAAACAAAAATTTACTCAGGTAACGATTTTCCGGAAAATTGCATGCCTAGCATCGTAAAGTTTTTCTTATGTTAATCACAACCCTTTTAAATACTCAATTTTGAATTTTCAAGCTTTTTGTAATTCTTGCGGCATTTTACGGATATTTTGTGTACATTGACTATAGTTTTTATTGGAATGCTTTGTATATTGAATATGTAAACAAAAACTTACCCTGCAGTAGTAATAACTCCAGTTTTATTGTCGACTCGAAATAACCAGTGGCTTTCGTTAGCCAAAGAATAGATAATTCTAGCGTTGATTCCTTGGTCAGCATCTGAAGCATGAACTTTGAGCACCGACGTATCGATCGGAATGTCTTCTAAAATAGCAATAGAATATTTTGACAGGTCGAATTTAGGATCATTATCGTTTTGATCTTCCACAGAGATTGTTAAGTTACAATCACTTTGTAAAGAAGGATTGCCTCTATCTCTTGCTACAACTGTTAAAAAATATCTCGATTGGCTTTCTCTATCCAAAGATCTCGAAGAAATCTCCCCAGTTTTAACATCGATGCTGAATTTATTTCCAATGTTGCCGCTAGTTATACTGTAATACACTTCTCCGTTCGCTCCTTCGTCTCCATCTTCAGCAACTATTGTATGAATAACGGCGGTTTCCGAGTTTTCTGGGACGGATAGTCTGTAGCAAGAACCAGGTTGAAATTTTGGAAAATTATCATTGACATCTGCTACTTTAACCACCAAGGTTGTGGTATCGAAGAGCGTTGTTTTTAGGGAGGATTCACTGACATAAATTGTTACTAAGTATGTTTCTACTTGTTCTCTATCTAAAGGTTTCTTTATGATCACCTCTCCTGTCGAGGAGATGATATCGAAAGTTTCGTCTGATGGTAGCACGAAAGTGAGGTTATGACCTGGAAACAAAATAATAGAAATTAGTAAATTAGTAAATCCGCATCTTCACGGATGGCTCTAAAACCAATATGGGCGCAGTATGTGGAATTTACTCCAGATATTTGAATCTAAACATTAAATGGGCGATGGGCTGTAATGTCAGCGTTGCTCAAACAGAGCTCACTGCTATCTACATCGCCGCAAAAGAGATTACCAAAAGAAACACCTCAGGTGATAAAATTCACATCCTTACGGATAGTAGACAAGCACTACTAGCCCTGAACAGACCACGTATCACATCAGGCCTAGTACTGGAGTGTCACCTGTTCCTGATCGAAGCCTGTAGCAACTCACTCTAGGCTCTAGGCCACAGTAGATCGAAAGAAAGGTAACCACATTTCTGCCAGGAAAGCAGCCTCTCAAAAACTCTTGGGACCTGGCACTTTCATTGGTCTGTCGGCGTCAGCTATGATTGACCTAATCAAGGAATACTCCCTTGAAAAGTTTAAGGGTAGATGGGACGATGCAAGGAACTGCTGCGGTATCCGGAGAGGAAAGTTTTCTGTATTCGAGAGTACAGGCTAACACAAGCCAGCAGGAGGGAGCTTACTTCCGGCGACGTAATCACCTACTTCAAACAAGTAGGCTGGATGGCGAGCTAGAAGGAAGTCTGAACCTCAGAAGGATGCACAATGAGCCAATTGTGGCCTAAGTGCCACCCTTCAAAATCTCACAGATACAGATAGTAAATTATTTGACAGAACAATACTTCCTACATCTGGGAGCATATGTATACGGTTAGATGCACAAAGTAAAGATTCTGCCTCTTAAAGGAAACCAGCCACCAGCGCAAATGAACAGTTTCTTGCAGTGGGAGTCACAAGAAAAGTTGAGTTGTTACGTTATGCTTACCTTCTGTTGTGAATCCAGTTCTAGCAGACATTCTTGTAATAACAGATCCAACGGCAACATCTTCTGACACCTCAATCATGTACTGGTTTTCCAAAAATTTGGGAGCACTATCCACGGAACCTTGAACAACCAATTTCAACTCCATTGTAGCTTTCTTGGTAGGACTACCGTGATCATTTGCTGTTATATTTAAAACAAAATTCTTCTGGTCGCTAGCTAGAGGTTTGGCTAGAGTTAAACTTCCTGTATCATACCCTAATGAAAATAGTCCATCTTCGTTCCCACTTGTGATGACATAAGTTACTCTACCGTTATCACCACTGTCCATGTCGGTAGCTACAATGTGAGTAATTGTCATACCGACGATTATGGAATCGGGCATATAAACAGCAGATGCTGGTGAAACAAATTTTGGTGAATTGTCGTTGAAGTCCACTATTAGTACTCTAGTTGTAACCGATGTACTCAACCTCTCCGATATGTTGAAAGATTGATCAGTAGCCGAAACTACTAAAGTATATTCTTGCGTAGATTCAAAGTCAAGTTTGGATATCAAACTCAAAGTACCGGTTAAAGAATCGACTGCAAAAATGTTATCAGCTGGAAATTGTTTGACCAAACTATATCTAAGATCGCTGTTGCTACCAGTATCTAAATCAGAAGCTGTGAAATTGTAAACCGGAGTACCGATATCCGTGTTTTCGTTTACTTGGAAAGTAATAGGATCTTGCGACCATTTGGGAGGGTTGTCGTTAACATCAGCTATATCTATTCTGACTGTAACAGCGCTACTTTGAGGATTGTTCATAGCGCTGGTATCTAAAGCTCTTACTTCTAATCTATACTCTGATTGGGTTTCCCTATCCAATTGTCTTGAAACTACTAGCGAACCAGTACTTCTGTCGATGTCGAAAGCTTCGCTTAGAGTATCTGTTGACAGGGAAGTTAAAGTATAGGTAACGTATCCACTGGCTCCGTTTAGGGAGTTTTCGTGTGTTGGTTCAGTTACGGAAATTGATCCTACGACGAACCCAACAGCTGCATCTTCCTTAACTCTAAATACTAAGCTGGAGCTGGTGAAGGTAGGTCTGTTGTCGTTTAGATCTAAAACTTCTATCCGTAAAACTCGAATGCTTTCTTTAGGAGACACACCGCTATCTGTTGCTGCTACACCCAATCGATAAATGGTTTTTTCTTCGTGATCTAAAACTGCTTTTGTTTTGATAATCCCGCTTAGAGGATCGATGGAAAAGACGTTGTGTCCATCGTAATCTCTATTTTTTACTACGGAGTAGGTTATAGAAGCGTTCGAGCCGTTGTCAGCGTCTACTGCTCTTATTCTGACTACTTCGGTGCCGACGGGTTGTTCTTCTCGAACGCTGATCACATCTTCTTGAGGATCGACTATTTCTGGAGCGTTATCGTTTACGTCGAGTACTGTTATTCCTACGATTATTCTGGAGCTTCTTGCTGGTACTCCTTGGTCTTTGGCTTCTATGACGATGTCATGGGATTGCTTTTGTTCTCTGTCTAAGGATTCTTTTGTTGTAATTTCACCTGTAATAAAAAAAATAGTATGTTAAAGTTTGGATTTATTCTCTGCGTCTAAATAGGAGCAGTTTTATTTTTTATTCTTGAATGATTTCACATAAATATCGGTTTCATGGTTTGTAACGTAAGGTAGACCGCAAATACTTCTCGATTTATACAATGGTTGATTAATCTCGACACCTCGACAAGGATCGGTTAAGAAACCAGATTTTGTTTAATAAACTATAAAATAACAATAATTAAAAAGGTTCTCATAAGATTTCACGTGCAGCTCGTGATTAATTAAACAATATATAGTCTGCAATTTTTTTGAAAGAGTCTTAGTATACAATATTATTATATTATACACCAAGGTGGTGAAGACTATTATTATTGACCGAGCACCAACATTATTTCGCGAGGGGCTTTGTCCCGAATGGAATAAGGTGCGAGGCTTATAAATATCTTTACCACCATGGTGTATATACAATTTTTTCCACTACTAGCCAAATTTAGGACAAAAATAAAAAAAAAATCAGAAACGCACCACGAGAAGCGTCTACCCCAACGAGGTAAAAGAAAAAGGAGGAAAGTTAAGCGTGGTAGTGATTTAACCAACTTTCAACGGAAGTCGCCATATTGAGAAGCCACATTAGTGACATTAGTCATCAATTCTTGTGTCAACATAGATAATCTTAATACTATACTGAAATGTGTCAAATTAAAAAGCCACGTTCCTCTACTCCAACAGGCCCAATACGTGTTTGTCACCTTGCTTAGGCGACTATCAAGATAACCCTTCCATGTCAGTGATTTATCAAGGATCACTCCTAGATACTTCACCTGTTCAACCACCGGTAGTGGTACTCCACCAAGATGTAGACCTTCAGGACTTATACCTCTCTTCTTGGTGAAAGTCCGTGTTCGTTACACCACCCATGTACCCTATTCAGAGCCCTTTGCATGAGGTAATGGTAATGTGCCTTCCAACAACAAGGACGACGATATCATCGGCATACTCAATCGTTAGAAGGCCCTTATCGTTTAAAAGGGTTATTAGTTCGTCAATTACTAGGTTCTACAAAGTGGGCGATAGAACACACCCCCTTGCAGACAACCTCTAGTGACGATCACTTTCGATCACTTTCGCCACTTTGGTCGATGATTATTTATACTGTTATGTTCTCTCCACTCTCTTTTACTTCGTTGGTCTACCCCGTCGTCTGACTGACAAGTACACTGTCAGTTTTCGATATATTATGAAGTTTTCGATATATTATGAACGTACTCGTTATGTCATCCGTCATTTTTGGTTGAGCGCGAATTTTAAACTAATGGCATTTTTATTCAAATAATTTTATATTGATAGGTAATTTCAAGCAGAAAATATGTTAAAGACAATCTTCTGGGTATACAAAATTATGTTTTACAAGTTTTTGTTGAACTACTATCCCTGAATTCTCAAAATATTTGAATTTGTCCATTATTGATTATTAATAATAGAAAATTATTAAACACTAATAGAGAAATCCAACTTCTCAGTTGGCTAGAAAAAGCAATAATTGTCAACTTCACAGCTAGTAGTGGAAAAACGTTTATTTATACATACAAATTGAATTGTCAATGAAATGTTTGGATGGCCAATAACCTGACTGTGAGAGAATGTGTTTTAACGAAAGTATTGTCAATTGTTAACGCTTGGAAGCAAAAACGGTTTTCAAGGATTTTTCTTCATTTCTTCATTCTTGACATTGTATCTTTCTTCTTCTTTTCGAAATTAACTACAATTAAAATCACGTTTAAAATGCAGGTCCTGATTAACTGCACAACACGTAAAAGTTCAATCCAATGCAATAATGATAATAAAAAATACGCAGTGATTTCTGAATACCTTCAAATCCCTTTCATTCAGTTAAGTTGTCGCACAACGTTTTAAAAATGACAACAAATGGTTACAAAAGATTCTTTAAATGAAATTGAAAGGATAGGAAGAAGAAATCTTCATTCATATACTTGCGGATTGAATAGCAATACAGAGTACTGAAACTGAAACCTAGCTCGAAAATTATAATCTTGGAATAATACAAAAGCTACATTTCTTTCGCCAATGTTTAGTTTGGAAGCACAAGATTTAATTAATTTCTGTAAAAATCAGTGAATTCAAATGATCTTGCAAACTCAATATTTCCAAATGATGATATAAAACAATTTAATTTGTTAAAATTATATTAAAATTAAACTTGTGACGCGTTTCGCTAACACAGTATAGATATAGGTAGGTATAATGAAAAAATTTTACGGATATTGACAATAATATAATCTATTTACATGGAAATAAAAAGCTAAAAGTATCTAAATATGGGATTAACTGAAGTATTTAACAAGTTTACCTGGAAATTCATTCACAACAATCTTACCGCAACCTTTCTAGATGAAAAGGTTTAATAAGGAAGAATTGTTGATATCTATTTGGTCGGTAAGAAGATTATCTGAATATTTGTTTTTATTTATATCAAGAGCTTCTAAAAGATTTGATTTTAGGGATATAGGTTCTATATGCAAAATTTCAAAGTTTGAATTGAAACTGTGTTGGTTTGCTAATAAATGATTTGAGTAGTTGGAATCTGATTTTTGGTTGTGTTCTGAAATTCTAGTTTTGAAATTCCTAAAAGTTCTACCTATATAAATTTTATCACAGTTGTCATTACCACATTTTATTTTATAAACTCCTGATTTGTTTAATTTTGAAGAGTTAGATTTGTTGTTTTTAATGAATTTGGATAAATTGTTTTTCTACTAGCGTAGGAAAAGTAAATTTGTCAAGTTTTTGGGGAGTATACAGACATTTGAATATTTAAAATATATATTTGAATGATTGGTGTACAATGACTGAAAAATTGATACATTTATTATAATTCTGCTATAATTTAAAAAAAAATTATTTTTCAATCATTTTTAATGGCCCTGGTATAAGCCTCATTAAATGAATGTCAAATAATAATAATTGATTTGTTGCTATATATTTAATAAGAAATGTTTCTTTATGTTAACTAATGGGCTTTTTTCCATTCGGCCATCTGCAATAGCGTGCGGAAAAGTATCACTTTCCGCACTAGTTAGGTAAACTACTATATCGGTTTTCAAGCAAATATTCGAGTTTTTAAAAATGATTTGATTTTTAGGGATGGTATTCCAAAGTATGTTAAGCTTTTAAATCGACTATTTTTGTTTTTATCAGAGGGAAATACTTGTTCTAGAGTATGTTTCAGTATCTTTTTATTTATGATATTGTCTATTAAATTTGAATCGTAATTATTATAAAGTGCTATTTGTTCCATTAATTCTAATATAATGTAGATTTTAACAAATTTAATTGTTTTATTTCATCATTTAGTATGGATATACATCAAGTAAAAGCCTCATCCATTCAATTTTTCAATATTTCCGCAAGCTATATCGTTAAATATTGTTAAATCCGGTTCTGTTAAGGTAGTAAGACCAATCGATTAGGTACACATCACGGATAGTTTATTAATACTTACCAGACAATAGCACTGCGGTCAATCAAAACAGTTCATAGAATGCGATCTAACAGTTTTTTTTCTGCTTCGTCTTTAGTTGGCGACAAAAAACCTCAAGTATAAAAATCGGTGTAATCCCTTTTGTTAGTAAGCAAGAAATTTGAATTTGACGTACCTTTCCGATTCACAGATAATTTTTAAGTAAAATAATTTTTTTTGGAGATATTATCTCGTAATTGTTTATAATTTTTTTTTATTGGTGAACCATTTTACCTATTCAAAGCACGCCTCAGCGTGTTTAAATCGAACTTTAGAACACGCGCGTGTTTATCGTGGCAACATCAACAACTCGAAAAACGAAGTCTAAATCTATGCTTTTTTTTTCTCTTATTCTTTTGGAAATCAAACCATAATGTGTAGCTAGTATTTCAGCCGAATGTAGTCAAATTTGGTTACCAATGTTAGAAAGAGAAATTTCCAATAATCAATTACCTGCGTTATCAGGATAGCATCATATGTTTTTATCCAGGTTTTCTTATGATTTATCATTGGAATTGTTGTTAATCGATACACACTTCAATACACAAAATCACCAAACTGAGTTATACATGTTTTGAAAACAAAAATGATCATACACAAAAAAGTAACAACAAACGCGTTTTACTAACAACATTTCCAAAATAAGCTAAAAAAAGCGCTATCCCAATAAAAACCGTTCCTGGAACGTGCACTTCACTGGATTCCATTTCTAGTAGACTATCATATCATTAGAATGTCATAAAATAAAATATTTTATTTCACATTTTACCAGAGGTGTGATCTACTATGAATGGACCTTAATAAAATTTGACAACAAAGTTTTGTAGTCTTAAACTTCAAAATATTATTGATTGTCTAGTTGTCATATTTTTTCGTTGTGGCAGATAGGGACCAAAAATTATTTTATTAATTTTATTACTAGTTAATCTTGACAACGGTAGCTGGAACGCTACCGAAACGTCGAAATAAAAAATAAAAAACATTATTGTAATGCCACAAGGAACTTACAGAAGATAATACTATTGACATTCACAGAACTCAATATTTCTTTTTGTTACACTTTTTGAAATTTTATTCCATTGCATTTGAATTGTCATCTCAACGGGCTTCAATTAAGCCTATATGCTTTTTTAAGCAAGACAGATTTTTCGTAATCGCTTAAAAAGTGAGGATTTTTTGGATAAAAATGAAATTTCAAGTGCCCATTTCATAAAAAACTGAATATGAACTTTCCATTTCAAAAAATGGCAATTTTTCCAATAGGTAGGTTTATTTTGGTTTCTTTTTAACCCCCCTTCTGAGGGGGCGAGCATTAATTACGTGAGGGATCGGGGCGAATATTATCACCAAATCTCAATTGGGGAAGAGGCGATGTCTTGGCAAATATCACGTAAACGATGTAAAATTGTTTTCCTAATACTAGTCATTGCTAGTAATTGAGCAAATGGCTTTTTTTCAAATAAACCAAAAGCATTTATACCCAAAACAAGAATATTTAAAAATGGGGGGGGGGGGTTGAGAAAAATGTTACTACATCCATCCGAGGGGAAGAGGGGGTCAAAAATCCATCCTTAAAAATGCCTCACGTAATTAATGGACGCCCTCTACGGTCCACACTTCCAAAGTTGCATGATCGGATTTGACATACTCTTAACAAAATTCAATTTACTGTAAGTACGGAGAAGAAAAAAATTATTATTTGAGGTTATTAAACTTTGCAGTGGGTACATTGCGGATAGATTTCGAAAACACACACAGAAATAACAACTGCGCACTAAAAACAGTCAAATGTAAAAAGTAAAGATGTCGGTTCGACCGAAAGCTTTTAAGTTTATTTGTAATTCATTTAGTCGACATGTTGTGGAATCAAGATGCTTTCTAAGCAAAGTTTACACTGGAAAGAAATACATGGGTATACAATTAACTGAAATAGGGAAAAATATGTTGAATATATTCTTAAAGTGTTCGGTCTATTTGAACAGGATGTATTCGAATAACATGATTTTCGATTATATTATCAGCAATGTTTTTGTATTTTTGACAAACAGGCAATAGTTATGAGATATTTTCATAAAATGGGGAAATTTATTATTAATTCAACTTTAGCCTTGTATAAATTTGGAAGGAGTCAAGATATCAAAAAATTATAGGAGACCTTTTTTGTAGAGCGTCTAATTTTCTACATGAATATATGTCAGTCATTTCACAGTATTGCTTTCTACATGAGTTATAAAATTCCCAAGCATAGGACATTTTGTTTGTATGTTAAATAGAAATTGTCAATGCGACACCTCTTAATATAAATTTGAAGAGTTCCATCTGTATTTTTATTTTCCATCAATATTTTCAGTGTATTTGGAAAAAAATGATCGATTTCTTTAAACAGTAATTATCAATATATTTATGTATCTGTATCTGCTTGAGTGTACAGCTTTTTTTGGAAATACCGTTAATCTTGAAGATATCACGATTCGATTATTTCATAACTGTAGAATAATTAGAAGCTTCGATTATCGAAAACCGCAAAAATAATTATTTTTTGAATTGGGAAATAAAAAAATCTAGCGAACTGTAGATACTCAGATCTTTTTCTATCAACAAAAATATACAAAACAACAAACAATATCGATTGATTCCAGCACAGGAGCAACTACAAGATAATGTACCTTCGGAAAAAGATTTAAAGTCATTTAAATATTGTTGACAATTTATAATTCATTGAAAATAATACAGAATTTACGAGAAAACTGTCAAAAATTCATTAAAAATATCAACTGTTTCTGCTTTTTAAATAAAGAGAAGCTGTACCTTCTGGGAGACAAAAAAACTTCTTAAAGTTTGAATTTTTATTTTCAAAACGCATTATTGGTTTCATGGCCGTACCGCGCGGGGCTATACGTTTGCAGAAATAAGTTTGTATGCTACTCGGTCACAAGTTTTAAAACACGATTCTAATTTACGATAGTATTGCATGAATATTATTGTAAATACCTTCCAGTTGAACTTATTTACGAGTTTTTACGGTCCATTGCTCACCAACACTTCAATATCATCAGTTAATTGCAAGAGATATCTTTCTCTATTACGTCAGTAGCGTAGGTTAGAGATAATTTAAATAAGAACTAATTTTACTTCAACTATAACTAATACTGTAAGATCGTATATGGATAATATGGCTGAAACTGGAAAAATAATTTTTCCGCCTACCTCTATCCAAAGTATACATTCCCTGGCCCCATTGTAGGGAGCAAAGTCGTACTTTTCCTCCCTAGGGCGGAAAAGTACTTTTATCTAATTCCGCTATCAAATGTGACACTTTAAGTCACTCTTTGACTTTAGGTAACGTCACATTTTCCATAACCTTCATGTATCAGTTATGAAAATTAGTTATGTAAAAACTTTATGTAACTGTTTAAGTTTCAACATAGAGATACTACATGAGTTTCAAAGAATAATTTTTTTTATTGGTGAACCATTTTACCCGAACTTTTTAGCACGCGCGTGTTTTAAAGTTACCGTGGCAACTCGAGAAACGAAGTCTAAGTCTATGGTCTAAATCATGTCTAAATGTCAATTTTTTTATTATTGATCTGACAGGAGTAGTTTGTAACGTCAAAACTTTTATTCGAACGATATTTAACAATGTCAAATTTATAAATTAAAATGGAAAGTGCCGTTGGTATTGTTTGAAATATTAATATTTCCATTTTTCAAATCTTGAGAAATGGTATTTAAATTAATACTATTGACATTCACAGAACTCAATAAGGTTGAACTTCCATCAAAATACAAATTAGTTTATGTTTTTCTCATTTCCATGACAACGCAAGGTGTACATCATATACGTCACGAATTCAACCATTTGACATTTAGTTGACGTTTCCATCTATGATTTCCATTTCTTGTTGTTGTAGTAGTTATAGACCGGTATTTATAATTTCAAAGTGCACCAATAAAAAAAAATATCGTAAAGTGTTCGTGGATAACTGGTCTTTGAAACACTTGCTCTATTTCTCCAAAAATCGCGCGTGTTTTAAAGACCTTAATATCCACTTATACTTTAATATACTATTATTAATTAGGTAGGTACTGTCAAAACTGACAATTATTTCATTATTTAAACTGACAATTACCCCATTATTTCAATTCAATAGTTTTTTAAGATTTATAAACATTGAAAAAAACATTATTAAGGACACAGTTATTTAAAGTGAGTCAATTTTCTGGGTGAATACTTCATAGTAACAATACTTTTAACACAATTTAAATCCAATTTAATATTACCATTGTAATTGAAGATTTTATTAAATTTTATAAAAGCGCGGAATTAGATAAAACGTTGTACGTAAACACGTTATGAAGAGAGCGACATTGTTCAACACGCGTAATTTGCGAATATTACGCTTGTTGAACAATATCGCTCTTTTCATAACTAGCTACGTGAATAACTATTACTCCCTAGGGAGGAAAAGTAAAAGTGACTCATGGAACGTATTCAATGAAATAACTCATACGGCATTGACGACCTATACTAAATAATATTATATAAGTATAAATTTTACCGATTATTTATATAAAACCCTGTATTCTGCAAAATGGTAGAAATCATTGAATTTTTATTTTAATTTAACGATTTTTACATTAACAATTTGACTTCAATTCATAGATACATCCGGTTTTCGAATTCAGGACAGAAATATTATATAGCATGCTATGGTCCATTGACAGATCAACAGTTTCAAAGTGAGTTAGGTCACAGAGTACACCATTTGTACCCTGTGGTTAGGTACTCTATAATACATCAACAAAATATAAAATGATATTTAAAAAATGAGTGATTCAAGCGAATTTGAGAGAGGCGGAAAAATCATATGTATAACATGGGAGTAAAATGCCTTTTCCTCCCTTGAATGATTACTGATTACAGTAAACTTCATCCTCGGGAGGAAAAGTAGCAATTTGCTCACTTGTTATACAAATAGCTATTTTTTGTCAATTCTACCTACTAGAATAAGTGTTTTTCTTCAATTCATATTGCTATGTACCCAAAATCTCCCCTTTTCTAATTACTTATGTACGCACATGTTTTTCAACCAATGAATATCAACACTGCTCGAAAATATTTAAATATTTTATGTATGTAAAGCATAAAATTTGTCCGTTCGAAAGGTTTATGTGTTCGGAAAGCAGTCAAGCTTGAAAAACATGACAACTTAAGTTCTAAATATTTCATATTTATACAGGGTGTAAAAAAAAGGCAGGTCATGAATCATACCACATATTCTGGGGCTAAAAATA
This sequence comes from Galerucella tenella, assembly GCA_910591685.1. Lineage (NCBI taxonomy): Eukaryota > Metazoa > Arthropoda > Insecta > Coleoptera > Chrysomelidae > Galerucella > Galerucella tenella. The sequence continues at coordinate 3,729 of CAJUYH010004747.1, read as the reverse complement.
ACTCGATCCAACCCAAGTTACCCTAGTACAAATGTGCATGCGAAAAAAGTTACAACCCTTCGAAGTTACCAAATGAAAATTTATTTTTTCAAATATTTCGACAGTTGTTCGACATATTATAATGAAAGTTCACAAGTGGCTTTCTTATGATTAGAGCATCTTAAGACAAAAAAATTAAGGAATTATTGCACCCCGTTAAAAATGTATGGGAGTTGAGATCCACTAAACCCCCCAAAATTTTTTTGTACGTTACAATTTAATGCTAATTGTGGCACCATTATTCAAACACATTATTTTTGAAACTTTTTTGCCCCCTAGCACTTTTTACAATTATCAGTTTTCATCGAGATACGGCCTATTTTTCATTATGCTTCAAAAATTTCGAGTAACAAAAATTAAAGTCAATGAATTTTTAAGTTTTTCGAGGATCCCAAATTTTTGATCGAATCTTATTTATTTACAAATGTTTAGTTTTTATCAGATGTTCGAAATGGCCCCCATTTTCTTGAATACACAGTCGGCACCGTTTTACTAACGAAAACCGAATATTCTGGAAAAGCAATGGCTTCTGACGATATCTAATTGCAGCCTCAAGGATTCCTTTTTTCGCATGCACATTTGTACTAGGGTAACTTGGGTTGGATCGAGTTATTTTCAACCCCAGAATATATGGTATGATTTATGACCTGCCTTTTTGTTACACCCTGTACATATAGAACACTACTACAAGTCTAGCAGTTTAGCAATATATCTTCCAATTTTTCATTTTTAGTTCTTTTTCTATATCTTTTAACTATCTCACCTTCTTTTTCTCAGTTCTATTCAGCTGTCCAGAGACGTCAATTCTGACAGATGCGATCTGCCATCTTCCAGAAGAGAAAAATGTCAAAGAACAGAAGAAAGAAGAAAAAAAAGATAAGAAAGAACGGAAGCAGCGAAATAAGTGAAAAACTAAAATCTTTAAATTTGTTATCAGCATTTTAAAATCTGATTCATTCAATTTATAATTCAAAACTTGATAAAAACCGAGTGTCTGTGAATAGAGCATACTTTTTTAAGAAAAGTTGAGGATAAAACCCTTAGGTTAGGTTAGGTTTGTGGTGAGTGGGTCCACTGCGACTGGCAAGAGTCTATTGTGGCTCACACCTATTCAGATTTCACCAAACAAATTCAGCTTCTCAACAAAGCCGATTAGTATATTTGGTGAATGATATTTCAGGTCCGAGGGCGAGAGAAAGACCTGCCAAACATCAGATACCTGATTTGAGCCGCGGCGGGGCAGGCACAAATTATATGCTCTGCTGTTTCATCATCTTCCAGACAAAGACGGCAAGTCGGATCTTCCGACAGTCCAAGTTTCATCATATGATGATTCAGATGACAGGCCTGTTAGAAGGCCTGTTAGACAACGTAGGTCATGCCTGCGCTGAAGTCTAACATTTGTTTGGAGACATTCTTCGAAGGATATATAAAAGCCTGGTACATTATGCCAGAAGTCTAAAGCTCTTTTTGCTATCCAGGTATTTAGTGTTTGTTTGGCAAAACTTATTGAGATGCCAATTGTAGGTTCTGGTCCGATAGAAACACGTGCAGCTCCCTCCCTTGCAAGAGAGTCTGCCTTCTTGTTTCCTTCCATGCCAAAATGGCCAGGGATCCAGACCACCAATACTTTATGGAGTTCTCCTATTGAGGAGAGTCTTTTTTGGCAGTCTAAAACCAATTTCGACGTTACACGGTAAGAGCTAAGTGCCTTCAAAGCCGCTTGGCTTTCCGAGAAAACTTTTATTGTTCTATGACCTTATTTGAGGATTGAAGTTGCAGCAGAATCTTGAGGAATATGCGAAACGTAATTTTATACAAAAACATAACTTACCGCTGATCTGGTTGATAAGAAAACTGCTATTTCCAGGTATCAAACTGTATCTGATGGCAGCATTGTGTCCAATATCCGCATCTGTCGCAGCAACTTTTCCAACTAATGTACCTCTTCTCAAATTTTCTTCTATACTAAAGTTATAGGAATCGTTAAAGAAGATTGGATCGTTATCATTAGCATCCAAAATTTCTACAACTACCCTAGTAGTAGTTGTTTCTGATGGAGTCCCATTATCAGAAGCAGCAACTGAAAAAAAAATTAAAAATTGTTTTAAAATATGGAAATTTGAAAAAAAAAATGTTTTCTGTGGGTGTATATCTCATGAGAATTTTTCCATTATTCATTATTACCTGTCAAGATGTATTTATCTTTCGTTTCTCTGTCTAGAGGAGCGCGTAGATAAAGCCAACCGTTGTTGGGAAAAATGCCGAAAATTTCTTGATTGTCAGTATCATCAGATGCATTGGTAGATAGAAGTCGGTATGTTATACGGGCATTGTTGCCGCTGTCTGCGTCTATAGCTGTTAGCTGAAGTATCTGCAAAAAACAAATATTTAATTACAACAAAATTGGAATTTAATTGTAAAATTTTTCTTAAAATAATACTGCTTTGAATGGTATTGAAGTACCCTCCTAATGACATTTGACAGCTACCCCTCACTTTTTATTTTCAAATGACACCCCCTGTATATTGTCATTGAAAATTGCGTGTCTTTCTATTTGGAATACAACGATAGCACATACTTGGTATTTTTGTCAATTAATAATAACAAAAGCAACAATATTGCGTATGAATTTCAACTAAAATACCTCTGATGCTATTCAAAAAACGAACAAGAAATTACAGCAAGTGTTCAAAATTATTTCCTGCAGAATCCTTGCAAGCTGCAAAACGTGTTAAAAGTGTTGTGCAGGCCCCGTCTGAGCCATAGCTGTTGTAACGCTACGAGATGCCTCAAGAATGCGGTTTTCAAGATCCTCTAAATCATAAAATACTTCAACCAAAAATTGTAATTCCTACGTTGTCAGCAGTGACTACTGTTTTAAAAGTCATCTGAAGCTTGGCCGCAGGAACTATAAATTTCAGCGGGAATTTTAAATATCAAATTGAGGGAGAGTTTTATCTTTATCAAAAATAAATTGACTCTACCAAAATTACACAAAATGCAGCTGTTTATTAAAAAATATAAATTGTGACTGATGTGACTGATAGTATTTCGCCAAATCTTGCGTCAACAAAAGTTTGCCAAATATTCTCTTATGTTCAGCTCTGTTGTCAAGGTCCACCAACAAGGGCAATCATCCAACATATCGTTAAACTGAAGCATCATTGGGCATTCTGGAAAAAAGATTCAGTAAAATAGCATTCATTCTATATCAGGAGTGCTCTTAGGACAAGTCCCATAGTTACTGTACTGTACACTCAATTTATTCGCTATTTTGATGTGTTAAATTTCTTATTATAATTAATTAAAGTCCCATAAGTACGCCCTACAACAACGCTTACGGCAGTTCTATGCGGTTAGGTACGTCGCGTGCATTGAACTTAAATAAAATAAAGCTAAGGAAAGAAAAAAAATCGTTTCATATGACCAATAAATAACGTGTATCTAGTTGTAATCAGAACCAATTACGATCATAAATGTTTTACGTTTTTCAAATTGATGAAAATTAGATGGTATTTTGAAACCGCGTGGTAAGATCTACCTCCGACCAAGTTCCTGAGTGTCTCTAATTAGAGATAATTTTTTTGAATGATTTCACGTATGGTTAACGGTATAATTATTTCCGTCATAAAATATTGAAATTATGTAAATACCATATACGATAATTTGTTAATATTTATACAAAGT
>CAJUYH010004746.1:0-25854 GCA_910591685.1 Galerucella tenella | reverse complement strand
CTACGGGAAAGAATACAAAATATTTTTCGGCAGTTACATCAACCACTATTTATAAATATGTTTATTGACTTAAAAAACGATATGAAGCTTGTTTGCGGCGGAATGGTGAACATTTTGAACACTTACATTACAGAAATTAAAAATTAATTTTCATTTTCGGTACTGTTTATTTTGGCGGATACTGTAATTATCATACATTAATGTGAATATTATTTTTACGTTCCGGGTAAACTGATCTGAACAATTTATGTTTTCTAATAAGGTTACATTTTGCCTAAATGGTTCAGTCAATCCTCAAAATTCCAGATACTGGATAATCCTTAGTGGATGCCTGGAGGTCATACTCAACACTACCAAAAAATGAATATCTGGTCGAGAATAATCAATGTGGCTCATTTTAAATAAAATATTACAGGACAACGTTATCTGCAATTTCTGCGAACAGAAGTTATACCAGTCCTTGCAAATGTTTCCAAACTCCAACAATCCTAACTTACCAGATAATAGCATCTGGTTACAACAAGATGGTTCACCTCCGCATTATGTACATTATGTGATGAATATTTAGAAAAAGTAGTAACGACATAGCTCAGCTATGTCTTTTGAAAACATAACGTTCTTATAAAAGAGACGGAGGACAATATTTATAAAAAAAAGTTACGACATATAATCTACTTGTAAAAGAAAGTAATGCCAATATTTAGAAAAATAAGAGACGACATAGCTTACCTATGTTTTTTGAAAAAATATCCAGCTTGTAAAAGAAAGGGAGGACAACATTTAGAAACATGGGAAATGACATGGCTTACATATTTCTTTTTAAAAAATAACCAGCTCGTGAAAGAAAGTGAGGAGAATATTTAAGAAATGAGAAACGACATTGATTACCTGTCTTTTGAAAAGTTGTGCCACTAAGGCTAAAAGTTACCTCTGGTGGAGGGAAGCTGGTTTTCCTGGGAGGTAGAAGTTATTCGTAATGTGCAAGAAGAATGTGTTCTTCGATTTGCTTATTGTCAAGAGACCAGCTGATGTCATTTTGAGCATTCAATTTAGCCGAAAAGTATTATGTATTAGTTCGTTTATTGTAAAATTATTCTCTGATTAAATTGAATTACTATTTATTCTCCCAGTATAATAGACCTTAGTCACTCAAGTAGTATACTATCATACAGCATTTTTATCTCAAATGAATATTTTCCATAATTTAGCCGCGCTCTATAGATATAGGATATAAGCAAAAAATCTTATAGGTTACAGTGTGATAAGGCCAACCGTTAATCTTCTTCTTCTTCTTTTCTTGTTCCTTCTGCCCTTTCAGGCCTCGGATGTGGATTCCATGTCCTGTACCCATTCCTTCCATGCCTTTCTATCTCTTGCTAGGTTTTTCATTTCTGCTATGGTCTTTCCTCATTCCAAACCGATCTCTTATATTTGGTCTATCCATTTCCTTCTAGGCTTACCCCTTTTTTTATCGGTTCTCCAGTCTCCATTATTTTCCTAAATAATTTATTTGGTTCCATTCTTACCATACCAGCTAAGTAGTCTCTTTTTTATTTTACAGTTCCTCTCCAGTTGTCTCTATAATGACGACATTTCTAATCCTATCCCATTCAGTTTTCTCTGCAATTCTTCTTAGATGTTACATTTTTATGGTGTTTAAGCAAACCGTTAATAATTTTCAGTGTCGCCTGTAGCGTCGATTAAAAAATTTGGTTCTTAGATAATAGTCTTATTTTACTTGTAGTTCACATTGAACTCGATGGTGGAGATGGCTTCCATTTAAAATAATGAAGCCTACATGTGCCATTAGCTATCGGTCTATAGCAACTGTAAGGAAATGACAGTAAAGAAGAGAATAGGGAATCCCGACCTTCTCTTAAGGAAATTTTGCCTTGAATGTCAAAATTCTCTAGCAATTTGGGGAAAATAAGGTTAATGAAAGTTGTTTGTTCACTGTTTGCTACCTTTTTATAGTATATTATGCATACGATCATGTAATGATGGTTATTAATACACAAACATTAGCCGGGATACGAAACGAGCCAAAGGCGAGTTTCGTATGGTTAATGCGAGTGTATTAATAACCATTACATGGCACCCGAACACAGCGAGGTCGTCTCTCCCCTAGCGGAGGAGCGGATGGACCTCTTAAGTAAATCCAATTCCATGCAACCTACTCATGGGCAAGGACGTTGGAAAAAAGGTAAATATTATAAAATGCAACCTCCAACACAAAAAAGCGGCAACGGCAACGGCAACACTATGTCGCGACCTTGATGTATTGGAGGATGCAATAGATTTGATCCAGGAGCCCTGGATAATAAAGACCAAAATCACTGGTTTCAATAGCCTAACGGGTCAAATTTTCAGCCTACCAAGCAATCAGCAACCTAGGACAGCTGTTAACGTTCCAAGGAAATAAAGAGCCTCTCTGATGGCACAATTCTGTACCTCAGAGCTTACTGCGGTTAAAGTGGAATGTCCAGATGGAAGAGGCAAATATACGGCGTTGGTACTCGCATCGGTGTACTTACCTTCAGATGCAGCCACCCTACCACCGACTAAAGATATGGAGGTACTAGTGGATCACTGCCTCAACCAGAGAGTGGAGCTGCGACTCAAACTCTCACCACTTGAGTTGGGGCAGCAAGGATATCAACTCTCGAGGTAAGTCTCTTTATGAATATATAATTGAGAAAGATCTAACAATCTCACACAGAGGCACGGAGCCGACATTTATCAACGCCCGTAGCCAAACATTAATAGATATTACGCTGTCGACAGCCAAAATATTAAACAAAATTCAGGACTGGCAAGTGTCGGATCATATTTCTATGTCAGACCACCGCTGGTTGACCTATACGGTAAGCCAGGATCTCAGGACCACTGTAAAATCCCGTGACTCGATGACGACGGATGTAGCTCTTTACAATCGACTCTTAAAAGGTGCTCTGCAGGAAACAGAGCAATAATGATGAACTGGAAAGGTACACAGTATCTATCCAAAACAAAATAGACTTTGCCTATAAGGAATCCTGTCCGATGAGGATGGTTCAGACAGGTGGCACGACCAATAACTGAACTGGAACACCTCAGAAAGACAGCGAGAACGACCTTTAACGAGGCAAAACGAACAAAACTTAAAGAGGACTGGAATATATAAAGCCAACCTAAAAGAGTTCAAAAAAGTCTACATACAGAAGCAAAGAGAAGCCTGGAGAGCCTATTGTGAGGCAGTCGAAGACTTCCCACAAATTTCTAGGCTACAGAAGGCACTCTCAAACGACCACCATAAGAGTATCGGCATCCTGACAAGGGAAAATGGCGCCAAAGGCAGCCAACCTCCAAGAGAGCGCTGAGATTCTTATGGAAACTCACTTCCCAGATTCTGTATTTCCTGGAACGTCAAACTGGACGGAAGTACCAGCAACACCCTCACAATACGACTGGCAATCTGCTAGTGCAGTAATTGATGAGGACAAGATAAGGTGGGCCATATCGGGCTTTTCCCCCTTCAAGTCACCAGGACCTGACGGAATAAGACCAGCCCTACTTCAATGTGAAATGGATATTCTTATTCCGCACCTGGTTGGAATTTTCAGAGCCTCTTTAGCTCTGGGGCATATTCCCAGTAAGTGGAGAGAAGTACGAGTGATATTTATACCCAAACCAGGTAGGATGGACTACATCTTACCAAAAGCATTCCGACCAATTAGTCTCACATCGTTCTTTTTAAAAACAATAGAGAGGTTATGCGAGCGGTATATAAGAGATGAAGTGCTAGTTCACAACCCACTTCATCCAAATCAGCCTGCATATACTCCGGGAAGGTCCACTGATTCGGCCCTTCACCAAGTGGTTGGCAGAATCGAAAGATTATTGGACAACAAAGAATCCACCCTGGTTATATTCATTGATATCGAGGGAGCGTTTGATAAAACAAGCTTTCCAACAATTACCCAGCAACTCAACTCCAGAAATGTACCTCTGGTAGTAGGAGAATGGATACTCGAGATGATCTCTAGTAGAGCAATAAGTATCAATGTAGAAGACATCACAGTAAGAGGACTGGTCATGAGGGGATGTCCACAAGGAGGAGTCTTATCGCCTCTTCTGTGGAACATAGTCCTAGAAACCTTGATTAATCACCTCAACAACAATGGATTTTACACAATTGCATTCGCAGATGACATAGTAATCTTGCAGACTGGCAAATTTGTGGACACACTGTGCTATAGAGCGCAGGATGGGCTTAAATTAATTATTGAAACATGGTGTAAGGAACGCAAACTGTCGATCAATCCCAGAAAGACTGAGATGGTCCTTTTCACCAGGAAAAGAAGTTTATCGGGTTTAAAACCTCCCGAAATCTTCAAAAGCAAACTAAACTTTTCGGAAGAGGTGAAATACCTTGGTATTACCCTCGACAGGAAACTAACATGGAACTCTCATCTACACAGCAGAGCAAAAAGAGCATATGTGGCTTATCAGCAGTGTCGGAGGACAGTGGGACGCACATGGGGTTTGTCACCCCGTGTGGTCACCTGGATCTACACTGCAATAATAAGACCCATGTTAACGTATGGAGCAATTGCATGGGGACCGAAGGTTCTACAAGAAACGGCCATCCAAAAATGATATCAAATACAGCGAATAGCTTGTTGAAACATCACAGGAGCCATGAGAACAACACCAACAGCAGCAATGGAACTTATTACTGGTCTGACCCCTCTGGACCTGAACGTCAAGGAGGTTGCGTTAATGGCCATGGTACGATTGCGCACGGCTGGTGTAAACCCCGAAGTAGGAGTGGGCCAATTGAGGTTAAGCCTATGGCAGGAAGCGCGTACTGCGCTACCTCTGCTGCAGGCAGCCAATGATGCAATTGAACCCAGGTTTTTGTTTAACAAACCCTACAAAATACAAATAAAACAGAATACAGAGCCAGATGCTGCAAATGCAAGACGCATATATACAAATGGTTTAAAAATGAAAGAAGGCTCAGGATGTGGAGTTTACTCGAGAGCACTAAGCCCAAAGATTAAGTGGGGAATGGGAAACAATACCAGCGTGGTTCAAACAGAACTGGCTGGTATCTCAATTGCCACAAAAGAACTAACCAGAAGAGGAATTTCTGGCAAAAACATAACAATCTGCACTGATAGTAGACAAGCCCTATTAGCTTTGAACAGACAACGTGTTATATCGAGGCTAGTACTAAAGTGCCACCAAGATTTAGCTGACGCCTCGGCAGATAACAATACTATCCTCTTCAGCCAGGGAAGCCGCTGGACTAAAAATTCTAGGACCCAGTGACAAGTACTGCCTAACGACTTCGACAATTGCGGAACTAGCCAAACGTTACACCCATGCTCAATCCCTTAAGAGATGGGATGGAATCAAAGGATGCAGTCTTGCCAGGATCACCCTGGGTGACCCTGGGAAGCTAGCGCCGAAGAAATATTTGGCGATGACCAGGAAAAACCTACGTTTAAAAGTAGGATTTCTGACTGGCCACTGTCAACTAAGGAAACACCTCCATACTACGGGGCTAGTGGACACATCTCTATGCAGGATGTGTGAACAGGAAGATGAAACTGTCAGGCATGTCTTATGCGAGTGTCCGGAGTTATCGTCAAAAGAGAGTGTGTGTTCGGTGAGTCTTGGCCTACACCTGCCGATATAAAGGAGATGTCTCCTAGGGACCTGTCCACCTTCCTGAGAAGGACAGGATGGACGATGACTTAGGAGGACAACTCTTCGGGAGGATGTACAATGGGTCACATGTGGCCTAAGTGCTGTGAGCCTACCCTCACCCTCCCTACTCTATTGATACAGATACAGAATCATTACATGAGAGTTGCATACTCAAGAAATTTGATTTAAAAAAATATAAAACTAATGTACTACCCGGAACTCGAACCCGGCATGTACATATTGGAAACAACCTTATGCGGCGCCTTTCCTCACTGTGCTACGGGACCACATTTTTTAACTAAAGGCATAAAGTGTATCTAGGTATGTAACTATTATAAGTAAAATATTAGTAATAAATTTTTGTAAACAGAAATTAATAAGTTTAAATGTGTTTACTTGGGTCATTAAGTATTTTTAGTCTGGTGCTTGACAATTCTTTTAAAAACTGATGCAAAAGATTTAAACTGTCATAAAATACACGAATCTCTTAGAAACTGTCAAACATTCTACAGAAAATATTGGGTCTGCCTACTTGGTTATTTGAAAATCTAGATTTCCATTGGTCAAGTTTTCAGTTTTATAATGAAAACCAGTGTTATTATGAATATCATTATGAAACTGAAAAATGGCATTTAATTAACAATTTATAGTATAGGAGTAGAAAAAAGAGTTTTAAAGGTTCATCTGCAACTGGCATACATCAGCTGTCACGAAAATAACACGACTGCGCATGCATATCGGATGAATTATTCCGAAAACTTTCGCCTTTGTAAAACATAATTCAGAAAATGTTACAAAATTTTTGGAGAAATTTCTGGCAAAATTTTCGGATTAATTTCAGAATAATTTTCGGCATCATTCATTGCTGTGTAATACCGGTCTGAAGGTGGATTCATGCACCATTGCTATTGTCACAACTTTCACACTTCCGTTACTGGAAGACATGTATTGCTTGAGATTTTGCTTTCTTTTTCAGTCCGTGATTAAACTGATAAAAATTAAAAATTATGTTGTTCCTTCTAATTGCAAACCAGAATGGTTGGTGTTAAATATTTTGTAGATAGGTATATATCAAAGCCGTTTGACTTTGAATTGTAATTCAATATCTGTCGGGTCTATAGCCTGGGAAGTAGTTGTTGCTTCTTATTTGAATGGTCACTGTCTGAAAAATATTTTTCAAAACTCATAGAGCTTTAGAATAATAATTATTCTGCAATATCTTTTTAGCTTACAGCAATATTCTTCGTTGATTTACCTACGTTTAATATTTAGGTATCTTTATCTTAAGCTATCTGACAGCTGGATTACTATTGGAAGTTTTGAGAAATTATTGAAAAGATTGCGCATGTTCGATTGGTTGATTAATTTCTAAATTTATATTGTATAAACAGCTGAATATTCTTAGTTCAAATTCAATTTTAATCTTAAAATTAGTTTTAGTTTAGTTGATATTGCATGAATCCACCATTACACGTACCGCTATAAATTAACAAATTCGTTAGTGAACTGCTTTACGTATTTATGTTTTTTACAACAATGTCTACGTACATTGACACCATGTTAAATGTTAAAAGTATGCGGGTCATTACAGATGGTTGTTAAATATTGATATTCCTTTGTTACACAATATCGATATTAGCTACTACCTTTAAATATTTAAAGACCCTTTGTTTACTCGAAACTTATCGCTTGCCAATCTAGTTTATTCCTTGATAATATACGAGCCATTTAACTCTAAAATAATATATTTTACGCACGCAGCGTATCAAAAATATTTTGTCGAACATGCAAACTCACACAATGATAACGTTTATATGTACCTTCATACAGGGGTTTTAAAACAAATACTTTAAAAAATATTATCTTTTTTAGTTATTTACTTAGTCACAGTTTCCTGTAACAATTGTCGTATTCAAGTAAGGCATGTTGTCAATAAATATCAAGTATTAAGCTATTATAACCCCTTGTAAATTTGAAAATTGGGTTATATGTCCCGACAGACAATAACTTACACTTATAAATATGTAGAAAACCGAGATGGTTTTTTGTCAGTATAAATTTTAGTTTGTTGTTAGTTATGGGGATGCTGCTATTATCGCATTCTTAGTATTTCCTTTACTAAGGTAAATGTAATAATGTGAGTTCAGCGTAATCTCCAGGGCAGAATTATGATCTTACAGCTTCTGGAAGAATGTTTCTACCTTGGAACTAAGCAGCTTTCCTTACTAGAAAGCCCCATTGCTATAATTCTTGAATTATGCACTTTTGAAAGTGAAAATCGCAATTAAAAGTACTAAAAATCGAAAATTTTTGAAATTTTTTGACAATTATAGCTATATATCAAATGGTCACAAATTTTAGATACAGCGGTGGATGGACAGTTCTCATTTCCGTAAGTCGTAATGGCTTGGAAATCCATTACACAAGGTTTTTGATTTTTCCACTAAAAAATTTGAAGTACATTTAAAAGTTATAGAGAAAAATCCAATAAACAATATTTTTTTACATCGACAGATATTTTATTTTAAAAAATAGTTAAATACTTTATATTCGACATGAATTATTTCGAAAAGGAGAGAAGAATAAATATCTTTTTCGAGAAGGGGAAGAGAATAAATATGTATGTCTATGGATAGACGTAAATATTTTATATATTTCGGGGAAGGGGTGAGGAATATACCAAGATTCACATTTTTCTTGCACTCCTCGAATCAATTATAACCCGCCCGATAGTCACAAATATAAGTAGAAGAATTGTAATGTAAATTCTTATTGTTGAATCAGGAACAATAGTATATTATACACCAAGATGGTGAAGACTATTACTATTGACCGAGCACCAAAATTATTTCGCGAGGCTTTGCCTCGAGCGGAATAAGGTGCGAGGCTTATAGCGTTTTTTGCTTGTTGCACTGGTGCGCAGTAGTGCTGCACCTTTCGGGTGTATCGTTTTCTGGTTACCTTTTTGGTGGCATTTTCTGCTTACGTCTACTTTGCTCTCTAGGGCAACTTTATCGACACTGTCTTCGGGAGTCGGTGCATTAGCTCCATTGTAAATATGGCTGATAACAGCAGATGTTTATTTACTTTTTGTGAAGAGTTTTTAGAATCCTCTTCATCTGCTAGTGATGATGAAATACAATACAAATACAAAGACAATGTCGAAAATAAACCACAAATTGAGGGTTATGTGGAACCAGTTGTAAAAAATAATATTTTCGGTTTCCATCATCAATTCTAATTTTTATCAACATTAAATATTGTAATTTAATTATTTTATATTCTATTTTTCTATAGATTGGGAACTAAGACAATTTCTATTTATTGCTTTTGTAGAACTTTTGTTTTCTGCTTGATTTTTCAAAATATCAATTCCTCGTATAACCCGCAGAAGTGCATGACGTCATATGCTGCACTCAGTGCGCGCCTGTACTGGTGAAGCAGAAAACGCTCTTATAAATGTCTTCACCACCATGATGTATAATAATACACATTTTTTTTCCACTACTAGACAAATTTAAGACAATAATTAAAAATAATTCACATAAACGTACCACGAAAAACGTTTACCCCGTCATCTGACTGACAAGTACACTGTAAGTTTTCGATATATTATGAACGTACTCGTTATGTCATCAGTCATTTTTGGTTGAGCGCGAATTTTAAACTATTGGCATTTTTATTCAATTTTATCTTGATAGGTCATTTCAAGCTGCAAATATGTTAAAGACAATCTGCTAGGTATACAAAACTATGTTGCACAAGTTTTTGATGAACTACTATCCCTGAATTCTCACAATATTTGAATTTGTCCATTATTGATCTAGGTTAATAGTAGAAAAAATTATTAACCACTAATAGAGAAATTCAACTTCTCAGTTGGCTAGAAGAAGCAATAATTGTCGACTTCACAGCTAGTAGTGGAAAAATATATTTTACAAATAATAATTATAATAATGGTTTGCATAATAATTCAATTCAACGCAGATCCAAATCTAACTGTTTATAACAATATCAGAAAATTGACAGCTGAGCTTATGGACACTACTATATTTTACATAACAAAAAAAAGACCAAGTACTTTACTCATATTTGAATCTGTGCCCATAATTGTGTGTTCGGTTTTTCATTGCTGATATATTTTTGAGCAAATCTGATTTTAAAATCTCAAGGTACGCATTCAATGTCTCGTGTAACTAACATTAAATGTTTATGTTTATGGATTTTCAACCTGTATGTGGTCCGAATACTGAGTTTCATGGATCATTATACAATGAATGTTAAAAATCTTGTTTTTATTTTATTTTACACGTATGTTCCATCCAGTGTACTTGTTTTCACACCAACTAAATTAAAATCTAATGTTTTATGTGACACTGATTTTTAACATGTGGTTCTTTTAAAAGCTAAACGTAGTATTCAAAGATAAATTATTGTTATTTTTTTCCATATAATTTGAATGTCGTACTTATTGTTTTATTATTTATTTTTAATGATTTCAGTACTAGGGAAACTTTACCTTGTATCACGATTTTTCAGGCTACTTTTAAACAAGCTACAGCCCAATGAATGTTTTCATACTCATTTGATGTTCCTATGTTCAATTTAAAGGAAGTACAGGAAAAATTGTATATGCTCATTTGTAAAATTGCATTCTTAAGACCAGAACTGGTTCTGGTCCAACATTTGTCGTTGCTGAACCTTTTTCCGCCAGTTCATCAGCTTGGTCATTTCCAGAAATGTCGTTATATCCTGGCACCCACACTAATCTTAATTAAATATGGTCTGCCAGTTCATATAGCTTGTTCTCTCATTCTTCTACCAGTCTGGATGTTACCTTGCGGCTATTTAAAGCTACAAGGGCTGACTGGCTATTAGTTAATATTTTTATCCCATGAGTGTCAGTCCTATATTTGTTAATTCTAGGATAGCTTAGAGGTGTGTTCTCCTAGTGAGAAGGAATATCTTGTACTCCTAATTTCACTAGATTCCTTATCCCTGTCTTTGACCCGTGTCTGTATACCAGATCTCCTTGGGGAAACTGCTTGGTTCTTGTCACTCCTTTCTGAAAATTACTGAATTGCCATTCGTAAGTTGTTACTCCTTTAGAAATGCTTCATGAAATAACTCTCCTACGTTGTTCCCCATAACTCCGGCTGCGACTTCACTGCCTTAGAGCTGTCAAACGGACAGCTAGGTTACCTCATCCTGTATGGGTACACCTTTCTATCATTCTTTTCAGTATAAAAGTCGCTGTTGTTGGTTCTCCGTTCGGTGCAGTAAGTCACTGGTTATTTTATCTGTTAACCGTAAACTCGATAAAAGGAATTTAACTTTATCTCGGCTATTACACTAGCGCATAATATATCTACAACTTAACAAGTGTTATTGACATTCATTCAAAAACGAGACACTCTTGTTGGCACTATTAATAAAACGAAATAAAAATAATTCAATAAACAAGAACTGTTAGATAACAAATATGTTGATACGGTCCAACAAATTCGTGTTAATGTTACAGTTTCAGTCATTCTAGTTAACACAAAACAAGCAACAAGATACTATAAACATATACGAGTACACTTCGTTTTGTAAAATTTCTCTTCACCTTTCCACTGATAATTGAAGTATCAAAATTATCCTTGAGAAATGATGAAAAAGATCTGTCACGTCTTTATTCACTCGAAAGTGAAGAAAATTAATCATCAAAAACAAAGATCTTATCCTTATCTTCAAAGATTCAAAGTGAAGCGGAGTCTACCAATTGAAAGTTGGGACCCTATTCTCAAACCGTGACATATTTTGTCGCATGCGAGAAATCCTCTGTGTCGAATAAAATCTGAATATTCTTATTCTCAAATGTCGCTTTCGCAAATTTTTGATAGACAAATTGTAGAATGGTCAAAGGCAGTCGACAAATTATGTCGAATGCGAGAATTTCATTACTTGCGAAATTTATAGGTTAACGTTATACATGTCAAAAGTGAAAACACTCAAAACATTGTTTAATACTGTTACGCGAGCTGCTGCATTAATGTGCTTAATTAGTGCCACCAGTGAAATTCCCATATGATACGACTATGGCTCCTCCGCCGTATTTTCGAGAATAATCTGGAATACGTAACATCTAGAAAAACCCAGCGCATCCACCAGAACTTCGAGAGTTTTCTGGAACTACAAGACGTGCGAGTATAAATAGGCGACGAGCATCGCAGCGGAGTTAGTTAGTCAGTGTTGATACTGAAAGAAAGCAATCGCGCCTCGATAAAGTGTTTATTAAGTGACTCTCATATAAATTATAGTTAGTGTGTGTTTAGTGTATTATATAAATTATTAAATAAGGACTGTATTTGAATATAAATCTGTAAATATAAATTAATTGTAAATATACATTAGAATAAACGTTACAATACTTGTGTTAGGTTCTGTTTCAGAAATAGAGAGTTAAACATTATTCTAGAACCTTTAATAGAACAAGGGAATCGTGCAAGTGCATTATCTCTTGAAAGTGTTCCAGATAAAAGAGGCTCATTTTCTTTTTATTGCATTAAATTTATTAATGTTCGTTTTTGGCTTTGGGTGCAATATTTTTTTTTTGGTTTCACTTTCCATGTTTATCTTGTTATTCTTGTTCTACATTCGAGTAAGTACATTGTACATTCTAACTTCTAACAAATAACCAAATCATTACTTTCATCACAGATCATATAACTATTACTGTCATTTCATTATTTTACAACTTTACAAGAGAAGTGGCATGGAACACGATATAATATCGAAATTTTGGTGTTACCAGTTCATGTTATTCGAGAAAATTTATCTCATGCGACTTAGATGTCGAACCCATTTGAGAATGCCAGATGCCAATGTTGTGCGACAATTTCTATCGACATATGTCGAATACGACAAATGTCATTCGACATTCGAGAATAGGCCCCCTGATCGGTTAAATACTCATATGATGCGATGAATAATATCTAATTTTTCGTTGAAGATATATTACCACCTCTTACAGACAATTATTCACCTATATAGAAGTTATACAAAAAAGCTCCATAATCAAATTTTCGTATTTGATGTCAAATGTCCATACCTATCACTGCCATGTTCAAGGATAGCTGAATTTCATGTTAAGTGTCATACATATTTTGTGATATCAGCTCAAAATCGATGCGTATAAAATCGATAAACACGTCAAAAGTTCATGGAAAAATTGTTTTTCCACTACTAGATGTGAAGTTGACAATTATTGCTTCTTCTTGCCAACTGAGAAATTTTATTTCTCTATTAGTGGTTAATAATTTTGTCTATTATTAACCTAGGTCAATAATGGACAAATTCAAATATTTTGAGAATTCAGGGATAGTAGTTCGACAAAAACTTGTGCAACATAATTTTGTATACCCAGGGGATTGTCTTCAGCATATTGGCTGCTTGAAATTACCTATCAAGATAAAATTATTTGAATGAAAATGTCATTAGTTTATAATTGACTACTGACATAACGAGTAAGTTCATATAATACATCGAAAACTGAGGTACTTGTCAGTCAGATGACGGGGTAAAAGCTTCTGGTAGTGCGTTTGTGAATTATTATTAATGTTTGTCTTAAATTTAGCTAGAAGTGCAAAAAATTGTATATACACCAAGGTGGTGAAGACATTCATAAGCCTCGCACCTTATTCCACTCGGTCAATAATAATAGACTTAACCAACTTGGTGTACAACATGCTATTTTCTCCTCCATATATCATGAACAACGCATTTTGACATTTTGAAGAACGTATGTAAAAATTACCAAAAAGTCATTGACGAGGGGTTGTAACCGGTGGTACTAATGTATGCCATATAAGACGTGTATCTTCTTTATTCATATGAATTCAATAGTAGAATTATGAACATTATTCACAAACTTTTTTCAATTTGTATGAAGTATTCTGACTCCATGATTTCTCCATCTCTAACCAAGTTTTCTATCACTCTTGATGTACTACAGGAGACTGGCTTTGTTAAATTGTATTGTTGACGTTCTTCGCTTCATAACTTTTCGCAATACTTAGTGGGAGATTGAATACAGCAGATTTTTCGTGAAAGTACGTCTGCAGTAGCAGTATTTGTTATCATAATTACTAGGAGTATTGATACGTTGCTTCATACCTCTTGCTTGCTTGCGGATTCTTCTATATCCATTTGGCTGTTAGACAAATCAATTATTTCAATTCCTCTCAATTTTTAAAAATAAAATTAATAAGCCGTCACTTAGACGTTGTTGCTAAAAAACAATGCTTATGACGCTTGAGTGGATGTTACATCTCTTATAGTAATAAATAACTTTTCTAAGATGATTGAAAAAATACAACTCTTGCTTAGGTTTCAACATAGCAAAATATATTCCCTTTAAAAGATTTAAAATAATGTAAACAAAGGATACATTACATATTCCTTATTAACATGAAAATAGCTAATAACCATCGTTAATAGGTCGTAGGCACGTAATTTTACACACTATGGCTACGCTAAATGGGAGGTAATTGTTTCATGAGCGTATAGAAATCTTGTTTAAATGTAAATAATAAATTGATCTAAGCGTGGATTGATTAATGTACTAATTAGTGGATTGCTCTTTAACTTTTTTCTCTATGCAAATGTTTGAGAATATGTTATATTTTTACCACGCATCCTCATAGTGGTATACCTACACCATTCTACTTTTCTTGGCATATACAGTGTGTAAAAGCCAAATGGAATAAATTCATTATTTCGGTTACTGTACATATTTATAAAAAGTCCCGAAACACGTCAAATTTAAATTATAACTTGACATTCTTTAACGTGAAAATGCAACCCCTACCTTCAACCCCCTTAGAATGACAGGTACAACCCCCAATTTTTTAAATGGGAAGTATAGGCTTGTGATATATCATTTGAAAGGTCTCTTCATTCTCTATTCAAAAATGTTATTGTTTTTAAATTTAATGCAAAAATTAACATAAAAAAAATTAATATCATGTTGTTACCGAAATTCGCTACAATACAATCAAAAACTAAAATGTAATGCAAAACGTAATAAAATGTAGAACACGAAAAAGAACTATGAATGTTAATGAAGTAGATGTTCAAAATGTTCTCCGCGAACGTCTTGGCAACATCCTAATCTCAAATAAAACTGTCTTCTAACATTATTTAACATATCAGGCGTGATCGACCTAATCGCAAGCGTTATTCGTTCTTTTAAGTCATTTAAATCAGAAGGTTTAGTTTTGTACACATGGCTCTTCACATATCCCCATAAAAAGAAATCTAATAATGTAAGATCAGGTGATCGCGCTGGCCATTCAATCGATCCTCGCCTCCCTATCCACCGATTGGGAAATATTGTATCGAGGTACTGCCGGACATTAAGTTGGTAATGTGGTGGTGCTCCATCCTGCTGAAACCATATCGTATTCGCTGGAACTTGAGGATTACCTGGATCAGGATATAAATTTGCCAACGTTGGAATGACATCATTTTGAAGTAGTGCCAAATAATTGTTGCCATTCAAGTTGCCCTCAATAAAAAAGGGACCAATTATATTGTTCCATACAATCCCTGCCCAAACATTAACCTTTTGAGGGTATTGAGTGTGTTCTTGTCTCATCCAGTGAGGATTTTCCGTGGACCAGTAGCGGCAATTTTGCCGATTAGCATGACCGTTAAGTAAAAAAGTACACTCATCAGAAAACATAACGTCTTCTAATTGGATAATATTGTTATCCAACATGTCCATCATTTGCTCACAAAAAAAAGTTCTCCTATCAAAATCGTCTTCCATGAGCTCCTGAGTAGGTATCATCTTATACGGATGCAATTTATTTTCTTTTAATATGTTTGCTATCGATGTATGGCTAGCATTGAATGTAGTGGATGCCTGTCTACTCGATGTATGTGGGTTTTCCTGAAACTCAAGCAACACATCTAATTTGAGTTCATCACTCAGTGCATTAGCAGCTGCTTTTTTTATCTGCCTTACATGACCAAACTCGCGAAACTGCTTTTCTATTTTACTTATTGTTCCTTGGGATATAGGCGGTAAATTAGGAAATTTCTCATGAAATAGGCGAGTTACTTCCTGTTGTGTTCGGATGTTATCTCCGTAACCAATCATTTGTAAAACTGTTATTTTATGCATTTCCGTTAATCTAACCATTTTTCAGAATTGAATTGAACAAACTTTATACTTAAATTACAACAATGACAACTTAAATAAAACAATTTACTACTGCTTGTTAAAATAGCGTTGCCACGGAAATTCTTTAAAGTTTTTTAATGGTTACCATCTAAAAACCACATTGCTACGGTTTTTGTTCACTTTCTCATTATCAAGACCTAAACGGGAAATAAGTTTTAAGTAATATTGTAATAAGTTCCGAGTATATTTTAGCGAATTTCGGTAACAACATGATATTAATTTTTTTTATGTTAATTTTTGCATTAAATTTAAAAACAATAACATTTTTGAATAGAGAATGAAGAGACCTTTCAAATGATATATCACAAGCCTATACTTCCCATTTAAAAAATTGGAAATTGGGGGTTGTACCTGTCATTCTAAGGGGGTTGAAGGTAGGGGTTGCATTTTCACGTTAAAGAATGTCAAGTTATAATTTAAATTTGACGTGTTTCGGGATTTTTTATAAATATGTACAGTAACCGAAATAATGAATTTATTCCATTTGGCTTTTACACACTGTATAATTGTTATCGCTTGGAAACATTTCTAGTCATGTATATACAGTATGCGAAAAGTCTATCGAGTCCATTCCATTTACACAAGTACGACAAGGAAAATATGAGAAAAGCTGCTCGAAAGAGAGAGAAGAATAATTGTGGGCGTAACTAGTTCATCCGAGGCTGGAAGAATGACGAGAGCTGAATGGATGAACTAGATACGCCCACAATTATTCTTCTCTCTCTTTCAAGCAGTTTTTCTCATATTTTCCTCGTCGTACTTGTGTAAATGGAATGGACTCGCTAGACTTTTCGCATACTGTATGTTGAGGTGACATTCTCTGAGACCTAAGCGATCTAATGTTCCCCCTTACCTCTACTCAGTTCCTGAGGAAATGTTCAAAGACTAGTAGCTCCTATATCCCGGATAAATATCAGGATAATTGAATAAAAAATGTACAGGGACAATATTGAAGAGTATCTGAAAAAAAACATTAAAAAGTGTATAGAAAGCAATATCCTAAAAAGGTGTACCGAAAGCACCAAAAAAGCCATAAACCTAACAGAAAGTACCTCCTTTTTAACATTTTATTTTAACAGCCTAATAAGAAGTGTCTAGAAAACAAACATCTATTTTTTTAAAAAGGTATGAAGCACGGAGATTTATTTTCGCCGAAAGGACCAGTCACGACTGCTCAAATACCTGACCACTCGCTGAGCTGGAGCAACAACGTTGAGAAAGCAGAAATCGCGAAAAGGAAGATGATTTTGATTGAGTAAGATAAGAAATAGAGGATAATTTAATAGACAGTGTCTTTCCTTGAGAACAGTCGATGGCGAAAAGCTTTGGTTCAGCGTTGTCAAAATGGAGGCGGCCGTCGCAGGAGCGGGTAAACATACATCACGGCTCCACCCACCACGTCAAATTTAGTAGTTAAGGTGCGCATGCATCCAAGCAGCCTTTAACCTTCTATTGGATGTAACTAAATGAGAGCTGATTAGCGCAGTTGGTAGGGTATTGAGCTAACAACTCAGAGGTCGTAGGTTCGAAACCCGGTTAGGTGCTGGGTTTTTTTGTTTTTTTTCAGTTGTTTTTTTTCTTATTTTCTGAAATTTCTATACATAGTTACACTTTGATCAACCGGGTTTGGGCCTGGGTTTTCTTGTTTTTTTTTAGTTTTTTTTTTCTTATTTTCTGATATTTCTATACATAGTTACACTTTGATCAACCGGGCTTGGGCCTGGGTTTTCTTGGTTTTTTTTCTTATTTTCTGATATTTCTACACATATTTACACTTTGATCAACCGGGTTTGTGCCTGGGTTTTCTTGTTTTTTTTTAGTTTTTTATTTCTTATTTTCTGATATTTCTATACATAGTTACACTTTGATCAACCTGTTTGGGCCTGGGTTTCCTTGTTTTTGTTTAGTTTTATATTTCTGATATTTACATATTTATTTCAATATTGTCATTTTACTACTAAATTTGGCAAAGTCTTGAGTCATGCGCAGTTGAAGGAGCCGTGTTGTAGGTTTACCCGCTCCTGCCGTTGCCAGATAAGAAGTGGCTAATGTGACGACGAGCGGAAATTGACGAAGGATTTGCGATATAAATTTAAAAGTCAAAACAGGTCGAAGACATGATACAATCGTTTGAAAAATTTACAAATTAGTTTGACAATATTTTTGCTGTAGATAACATTAAACTTGGACTAATCCGCATGCTACTGAGATGTAAAAAAAAGGGGGAATGGTGTTTATTTAAGTTCTTTAAATCGTGTTTCTGTGCTAATTTTATTGTTTGTAAATATCCTGCTTGCCGCCAGCCTGCTGTTTCGGCCCGATGGACCTAATTACCAGCAAGCATACCACCGGAAAACTAGACTCAGTTAACTTTATTATTGCGTGTAATCTTTTCCACTTGCAATTTCTTTTTTTATAATATCATAAAATTTTATTTACCTTGAAATAATATTTTTCGTACAATATTTCATGGACCTTTAAATTTTATCAAATATACTATTAAATATAGTACCGATATTTATAATTTAGTTTTTCATATCGGTTACGGATATCACAAGGTTATTTGAAAATTATCAGGTTAAGCAAACACGTTGTTTAAAACCGTGCGAAAATTCCAAGAAGATATCAATGAGTGAGAATTTTGATTTTTTTACAAGAAACTGGTAAACTGGAAATTGGGATAGGGAAGTGAACATAAAATGCTCTCATTTTCGGCCTTGGAATTAAGTGAAGAAATAAAAATATCGTTGTTTCATTGAAAAAAATTAATATATTTAGCACTTACAAACTTGAAATCTCTTGGATTGTTTTCAAAAGCAATGTTTTCACATTGAAATTTTGTTACAGGGAAATATGGGTTGAGAATAAATGGTACAAAAACTTCAAATTTACCTGCAGGTAATTTAATACAAGGAATTTGAATGGGTTCCAGTGATCAATATACTCAAAACTATTATCAAAATTTAAAAAAAAACTAGTTGCTGAAGTTGCTTGTCGGTTAAAGTATAAAACGAATAATTACATAAGGTGGCCAGAACCCACAAGATGAACGGTCTAAATCCACCACGCCCAAACGATTATTGGAAGGTACAAAAAATGGAGAAAAATATTAAGTGTAATAGACATTTCAATCTACAATTGACTGGAAACGAAGAAGCTTGGTATTAACACTTTCGTGCCAAATTCACTTTTATCAGTGAACACGATCAGTGCCGCAAATAATTTGAAGGTTGTTTCCAATAGAAGGCAATAAAATTAAAATTTCATTAGATAAAAATTGCCATATTGATTAAGTTTAAAGAAAGCAAATGATTGTCGTCATGTCAGATAGCCATTCAAGTACTATTGGAAAAATCCAGTGGAGCTTGGACAATCAAAAATATTCCTGGGAAACTAGAAACCGGTGAGAAATAGTAAATGGCCAAGCCAGAGTAAAACTGCACTGAGAGACACTGTTGACTGAATGAGCACCTTGAAAATCAAAATAGTGGAACATGAATAATGTAAATTTGGAAAAAGGAAAAGAAACATCCATTCAAATACTTGTGGAATGCATAACAGCACAGAATCTCATGCCATAAAGAGGGACAGTTAACTAAATCATACGGATATCCTAAAATTCCTACGGGATGAAAGCAGAGCTGAGCAGTACTCAAATATTGTACTCTAAGTACATTTTGTGTATTCAGTACCCGCTGCATGTGTGGAGAGATTGGAGCCAACTAATCACACACATAGAACAATAAAAATTTTCTCGGGCAACCAAGCGGCTTTAAAAGCACTCTTGCTTGAATAGAAATAAATAAGTTTTTCCAACTATATACCTGCACAGCTGAAGATGTCACGGTTTAATTTTAGCATTAAATATTTTTGAGCCACCTCGTATACATGAATTATAACTTTTAGCATTTTAGTATAATTTCGGTATATTTAAGTGAAATTTCTGGTTGATATATCCACAGCTGACTACCTATTATGCCCAGTTCACATTTTACTTCAACTAAATAGTTATTTAATTTTTTTCAATTTCTATACCTTTACTGCTTCGTTTTATGGTAGTTGCATATAGGGAAATGGTATTCTGTTTTGCTGAAAGCAACATTTCCATGAAATGGTTCGGTAAAACGAAGGGTTTTGTAATAAAAATTATAATCTCTTATTGCTATTCCATTATTTTGAATCCATGCGTGTGTACAGGCCTTCACTTTCTTTTATACACCTTCGATATTATTCGAGCAAATAAGTTTTTGCCATCTAATGTTTCTTGCTTGGTTTGATTTTTATCAGTGTCAAGTAGAATAGAATATTGGAATTTTACGTTGACTTCACTAATGAAATTGTGTTCGGCTGGTTGGAGATTTGAAACCCCTCATTTTGGTCACTTGTTTGTGGATTTCGGGTTTATTCTCCAGAAGTAATCTTCACGGCTATTATTGGTATTGTCGTATTGTTGTATGCCAGAAGATTCACCTGAAAATCAGGATTTGAGGCCACCGATTGCACATTTCTTTGAAAGTAACCCCTATAAACCATCTCAGGGTAAGCTACTACTTTTCTTTTTACTTATTCTGTTAACTTGTGTTCATAAGTATGTATTATAATTCCGGTTTGTTTTATTTCACTCCAGATCTAATTAATTTTCTGCATAATCAATTTTTGGGTTAGTTTTGACACGTGGCGATTAGGCTGATTAAGGGTAGAGTGCGTTTTCTCTATTGTTTTACATTTTAATTTAAATGAACCTAAATTTATTTTCAATTATTTGTTACTGGCCAGGATTATTGAACATATTTTCATAATTTGTGGAAAATATAGTGTTTATTTTTTTTACCATGTGCTAAATCTCATTTTCTGTTGGGACACGGTTTTCTTATTTCATATAATTTATTGAGAACAGAAACCTGTGTGCACTCGAACAGACAATGACGGTAAAATTCTTTTTTTTATTATGATTATCAGAGTTTTTTTTTTGGCTCTGTTCAAATACTGTATCTTTTTCTTTAATATTTTATTTAATATCCGCATCAATTAATAATGAATGATCATATACCCACTAGATATTCATATATTTTTTTTAAGTTGATACTCTGGTTTACGTCTATTAATTCATTATTTATTACATGGTGTTGTGTAACATCAGGTGACATAATTTGAGTCAGTGTAAGTCATTTTGGGGTTTGTTGGACAAAAATTTTCTTTTTATTGATTTTATATATTGTTTAATTTAAGATACATTCAATTTATTATACTAATTCTTTGTGTTACCCCTTTACTGTTGATTCAATTGTTCGGTTTTCCTAGATATATATATTTTTTAATTATATATATATTGGCTGAGTTTACAAGCTCCATGTATCTGAATTATATAATATGAGTTTTTTTTAAGCCATTATATTTTAAATGGATACTCATTTATAAGTAATAGATTTAGAATTTTTGTTGAAAATTTGGGACTCTAAGTACATAGACAATATAAAGACTATTTTGTTATTACTGAATCAACTTCTAGCATGTCAAATTATTTTATTATTTTTGGAACCTTCCTATAACATTTTATTATTATGATTGGTAGCCTAATTAGTACTGATTGTATTGTAGGGTTTTTGAGTACGGGCTACAAGTTTTGTAAAGGCCAGAGAGCCTATACCAGGTAGCAGCTAGTCACTCTATTTTCATTACTCCATTTCACCAGCTCACTCTACTATTTTTGACTGCTTGGCTAAGGCTGGATGTTGGGGCTCGGAGTACTGGCTACAAGTTTTGTACAGGCCAGAGAGATTATCCCGGGTAGCGGCTAGCTACTCTGTTTGTCGACACATCACTCCACCAGTTCACAGCAATTTTGACCATCGGCTACAGCTGGATATTGGTGATACTTTCATATCATTATTGTCTCTGTTTATATCTTTATATATGTATATTTTTTTTCTAACATCTCTGTAATCATATAGATATTTCCCTTTATTTAAATAGATCAAATTTAGAGTTCTACTCTGTTGTTTCATTTGTTCGTCGCAAGACCTCTGCTTTAAATAATTTATTATTATTAATATTATTTTTTTAATACAAATATTTTATTTAACTACAAATATTTTGATAAGTCAACTGATAGGTAGTTCCAAGACAACGTGGAAGGCCTCTGTTTTGGCTTAGCGATAATAAAACAGTGGCGCCCTTAATTTTAACTCATCCCTACTCTTCGGCATTTGAAGTAGCTTGGCATAATTGCACGCTCACTTCGCTACGATCTATCAGTTTAACTTTTACTTTCTATTTTCGAATTTTTTTTTTTAATTTTTTTTAAGGACTATTTCACTTATCTATATATTAATCATTTTTCATTAAAATAATTTAACATAAAGAAAGCGCGTGGCAAAGAGCTTTAGACTTTTGGTACAAATATATCAGAATTGGTTCATTCAAAGTTTTTTATACACCCTTCGAAAAATGTATCCAAGCAATCTGTTCGGTTCTGTTCATTAAAAAAATATAAATCTTCTTATTTCTTTTGTTCCTTTTGTGTAATGAATGAAGTAATATATTATTTAGGACCACTTAAATGTATGTAGGGCTAAGACGTCGGTAAGTAATCTACTTACCGACGTCTGAACGGTAAGTGAATAACTTACCGACGTGTTGGACTTATAAACCAGTAAACACAACTTACCGTCCTGACAACCGATGCTGTAAATAAACAAAAAAGATCGATCGCGCAAAAAAGTTACTTTATCACGGTTAGCCAGGGTTAATAGTTTTCGTAGGCACTCCCAGAATATTTTAGATTTGTTCTTGGAACGTACTAAAGGTTTTAGTGCTGCCTGACTATCAGAGAGTATTAGGATCTTTTGGAATTCACACCCCCTTTCGATATTCAATAGATTTCTGCCAGGAATACAGATGCAAAACTCCCAACGATGCGTGGTTATTGCACCTGGGTTTAGTACCATGCACTCCACCAACGTTCCTTCCTGACTGCATACTTCCAACCCATTAGAGGAGTAAACCTCGATAAAACAATCCGTAATCTACGTTGTTACCAACCGTGGCAATGGATGTATGGCTGCGCGAAAGTCAGTCAGTAACGGTGTCTCCGGGATACCTGGTGACCTCCCGGAGTACCCAGCCTTACTACCACAAGCGGGGCTCTGTGGTGGTGGACATTCAATTCCCTAGCTACTCGTGGGATTTAATATGGAGTATGCAAGGAAAGCGGAACAAGAAGCAGTAGAGGAAGAGAGAGAAGGAAACGGAATTTTTGGGAAATCGAGGCTGGTGAATCGAACACCTGATAAGGCGGGAGAGACAAGTGAGTGGAGCGATACTGGGATGAAAAGGAAGGCGGTATCGCCTCTGGAGAATAAGGAGCAGAAGAGGAAACAGAAGGAGAAAGGAAGGGAGGAAGTGAAGAGTGGAAAAGAGGAAGAGAGGGAGAGTGTAGAGAGATTGAAGCAGATGGTGAGGCGACTGGAGAAGAGGGTGAAAAGGCTGGATGAGCAGAAGTCGGTGGCTGAGAGGCGGGTCAAGGAATTAGAGAGGTTGAGAAGAGAGGAAGGTAGGAAGGAGAGAATGCAAACACGATGGGAGGAGGGGAAAAGAGACTGGGATGGATGGAAGGAGATTAGATTTAAGGACTGGGAGAATGAAAAGAGGGAGGGAATAGAGGTGAAGATGGGAAATCCAATGTTAGGGGATGGAAAGATAAAAGTGGTATGGGTGACTAAGGAAGACAGTGGAATGGAGAACGGGATACAGAAGATGTTTAGGGATAGGTACCCGATGCTAGTTGAAAAAGGAGAGGAAATGGAGTGGGTTAAGGAGGTACGCACTACGGAAAGAAAAGGTACAATGGTGAACGCGGAGGAGTTGATCTGTCGGATGGAGGGTGATTGTAGAGATGAGTGTTTGATATGATGAGTCGACTGTTTGAGGAAGTTGGGAGCAAGGTCAGCGTTGGGCTACACAGGCTTGAGCATGTGGAGATGGAGGTGCTGAGGAAGTGGTTGAGAGCAGATGGGACGAAGGTGGCAATTTATACAGATAGGGAAAAGGAAAAGGAGGTCAGGAATGAGGCGGTAATCCTGAAGGATATTGGAGAAGTCAATCAGGAGTGGATAGAAAGAATTACGAAGGGTTTGAGAGAGATAGAAGGAAAGTGGGTGGATAGACTTAGAGTCTCAAGGAGCTGGGATGTGGTAATAGAGGCAAAGAAAGGGGTTGAGGTCAGGGGAATTCTGAGGGATGGGGAATGGGTAACAGGAGCTAGAGCGGTGAAAGCGGGATGGACAACAAAAACCATTAAGATGGTGGGGATAGATCCGTGGAGTGAAGATGAAGTGGTGAGGAAGAAAATAGAGGAATTGATTGGGGAAGGGACAAGGGTGATGAAAGTGGTGAGAGAGAGGAATGGCATGAAAATGATGAAAATGGCGGTGGTGAGGATGGAATATGAGAAAGTGGAAGCTTTACTAGGAAAACGGGAGATTAAGCTGGACCTAAATAGGGTGAATATTATAGAGGGGAGAGAGGAGGGCAGATGTTTTGGATGTGGAGTGAATTGCCACCAGGTAGCGGGATGTAAGACAAGGAGAGTGGAAAAGATTAGGGGCTGCTGGCTATGTAAGAGCGTTGGGCACATGGCCAGAGACTGTCGCCAAGCCTTCCTTTGTAGGGTATACGGGGAAAGGGGACTCAAGCCAGGGTAGGCAGATTGTAGTAGGGGACGGAAGGGAGTTGATGTAGACAGAGATGGAAAAATGGGAGGTACCCTCTGGACCCCTCAGAGGGAACGAGTCTGAGCAAGTAGGAGGAAGGAGAAAGCAGACAGCGGGAAGAAAAAATGTAGAGGATAGATGGAGGGTGTTACAGATGAATCTAGTGGAGAGCATGATTGTGAAAGAGAAGGCATGTGAGAGGTAGGAGTGATAGAAGGGAGTAGATGACGGAGAATGTGTGAGGGACCGCCGCCCGCCTTGAAGTGTGCTAGGGTAGGGGCGGGAGGCGGGAGTAACGGCGAGCTTGAGGTGGGTTTGGTTGGTAGGCATTCCCTTGGGGATGAGTCCAACACTGTCTGGGTACTGGTTAGGACCCATTCGAACATGAGTTTCCCATCTCAGCCAGGAAAAAAAATACTTCCAACCCATTTTAGCGAGATACGGTATGGTTGGTTGTCGTTAATTGTGACCAACCTGTTGTCACGTTTCATTCCAAAAAGCGAGTTTGTGATAATATCAGTGATTCTAGAATGACTATGCCAGTTCCTATTGCATTCCAGTCTGTTTACAACTATTCTCGCTTCTGCCTCAACGTGCAGAGCAAGAGGCGGAAGGTTGAGAATAACTTCCATTGCAGCATATACAGGCACCCTCTGAAGTTTTGATAGCTTCAATTCGGCATTCCTCTCATCTGTTTCTGTTCCATAGGTGACCATAGGTTTTACCATAGTTGTGTACAGCCAGTGTACGATTCGTGGATTTAGTCCCTATATGTTTCTTATCGCCCGTTTGGTAGCCATTAAGGCCATTTACCTTCTATTGGTGTCCGTCATAAAGTTGTGAGTGCCAGGTTAGTTTTTCATCCAGAATTATGCCCAGATACTTAGCCACCTGGCTTAGACATACCAGCACATTAAAGAGGCTTGACAGTTTAAGTATCTCAAGCTTCCTTTTTCTAGTGAAGGGAATATGCGCAGTTTTTGCAGGGCATTTCCCCCTACACCATATCTCCACCGTTTCCAGAGTCTGTTCCATCAGCTCCGATATAATATTAGAGTATTTTCTAAGTATACATATTGTATATACCTTTTTGGCAATATATCGTTCTATAATCTGGCAAATACTGAATCCAGCAATGCTCAAGTCAGGTCCTGACCTCCAGTCTCGATGCTAAAGACTCTTGAGAAACTTCTCGACAGACATATTAGAGATGGT